>NQLW01000039.1:2486528-2505112 GCA_002312845.1 Kalanchoe fedtschenkoi | reverse complement strand
CTTATGTCTTCTGGGAAATATGATTAGGGATTGTTATTTCAGCCATTTTCACCAAGAAATATCAGTAGCCCTTTGGCTGCTTTACACTCAACCACTCAGTGTCCCACCGGCTCGCCGTCACCCGCCGCGGCTTCTCCACGTCGCTCTCGATCCCGACCTGGACAAACTCGTGGTTGCGGTTGTGCAGGAAGGCAAAGACGAGCAGCGCATGGAGGATTTGGAACACAAGGCAGCGGCGCGCGACGCACTGTTGGAGGACCGCGACGGGGTTGTCGCCCTGGTTGTGATGGAAGTTGAGGCGCGATCCAGCTCCTGACGGTCCTCAGACTTGGCCTCCTTCGGCCTGATTTTCTTCTTTAAACCATTACGGGGTGGTGTTGATTTCTCTTCTTCTTACATTTATTCACCACCATCTCGGTGGCTCCTCACTTTGCTGCGGGAAATGGGGAAGAGAGTGGGTTCTTTTGGCCATGCATTATTAAAGGTGATGTTCCACCTACCCTACATGTCATACAATTATTACAAGGCACATGCGGTAGGTGTACGAGATATTCAAGGCACGTGAGGCACATAGAACGCTAATTTAGAGCCTGAGGCGAGGACTGGTGCGAGCTCCAAGGCCTGAAACCCATTTGGTTTTGCAGCTGGTAGACCTAGATGCGGACACCAGTGCTCTGTCTGAGCCTAAGAATGAATTGTCACGTGGCAGGTCTTCCATGCAGCTTTCAAAGGAGGGTCACTCGATGGAAGTGTACATAACTGGGTTAGAAAACGCTAGAGGCGGCGGTGAGGCTTAGAGCAACCTCTAAAAATCTGGAGGTTTAAGGACAGTCCAAAGGAATCCAACAAAATGCAACCTGCAAATAAAACAAACTCAGGTAGTAAATAGGACGAGGCTTGTGCAGCATCAGCTAGGATGGTCAGCCATTTCGCGCCCAACTGTAACGACCAGTGAGGGAATGCTCAACGCTTTGCTACGAAGGAGCTCGATGCCTTACGAGGATCTGATTGGGGAGACAGACTGTGTCTAGGCATGATGACAAGGATTGAGATGGAGTGCAAGATGCAGCTAAATCAAGCTGAAGGCGAAGGAGACAATCAGATTTGGACCGGTCCGGCAAGGAGAAACCGCACCAGAGCACACAAGCAACCAATGGTCCACGGGTGAGGGCAGAATGACTTACATCAGGAGGGAAGCGCCTAGCACCCATTGGGCCGGCTTATGAGCACTTCAGTGAGTTAGATCTTCAGGCCCTCCAGGACTGAGGAAACTGAACAGACAAGGCTAGAACCGGATCAGCTACGAGACGGTGACGTGGCAGGCACCGAGGCTAGTGCACGAAGAGGGTCTTCAAGTTGTGGGGGGAGCAATGGGCGTCAGTGGATCTAGACTAAACTGATAACGGGATGCAAGGGCACGCGACTAACCTAGACAACTAACGGGACAGGAATTCAGGCTTCCGGGATATGAGATGGCTTAGCAGACGAGGCGAATGCGCAGACTTTTACTGAACGGGAGACACGCCGAGGATAAAAGTTGAAGTAGGTAGGAAGGCTACCGGTTGACTACCGAGAGTGGCGGCAGCACGGTTACCAGGGGGTGCTGGTGAAAACGATGTGGACCAAGCCTTATGACCTGAGTGGGAAGCTAGAAGGAGGTGGCGAAGCAATAGTTTGTGCAGAGAGGAGAGAGGAGAGTCTGCCCCACCCCCCTCCTCCACCGCCGGCTGGAAAGGATTTTTCTAGAGAGGAAGAAGACAGAGAGTTTCTCAATTTGTCTTGCTCTTTTTAATGTGGTTTAAATTTTATAATTGAGTTAAAAGCCTTTGATGGTTTTTAGAATTTTAAATGAGCTAAGTTTGAGCCGAATTCGAGTTACATAAATTTTTATCGGGCTGAGCTCGAACCTAAATTTTTCAAGTTAATCGAGCTCAAGCCAAGTTCAAACAAATTAGCTATTTAAATTATTCAAGGATGAGCAGATCAATAATCAGCCTGTTTATAGTCCTATAATATAAATTATGTTGATGTCGCATACTATGCGACCAACATAAGAATTCATCACAACTAAACTTTATATTCACATGTGGTGAAATTAAATACTTCTTGGGCTTAGACAAGCATAGTTTGATTGTCATTTCTTATATCATGTTAAAATTAGCAATCCATGAAGCTAGTCATGAATTTGTTTGGCTATTATCAGTCACACAACATATTAGAGAGTTTTATGGATTATCCACTTGTCAACATTTTTTTACAACCGCTTATGGTGACAATTTAACTTTGTTTAACTTAGTTAACTGCGAATAAATAAAAGGTGACTGGACTAAATACATTTTACCAAATTTTTTTCTTTAAATTAAACATGATCGTTAAAAGAGTGGTAATATCAATATTTAACAAATTTATTCAATGAAAAATCTAACAAATTTATTTATAAAAGCATATTTCACCTCAACATTCAAGAAATTAGTACGTAGAGTCGATTTATGTTGATTACAAGATTGTCAATGAGGTTTTCATCAGTGAGAAATTTATGGTTTAATATCACATGTACCTTTTTTTTCTTCACTAATTGTTTTTATTGAGTTTTTCTAATAAGATTTCATTTACTAGTGTGATTTACGTGCACATTATTTAAATGCGCATAAGATTCAAAAGACATTAAATGTCTCCTCATTCATTCATGAGGTTCTTACTCTACAATCATAAAAGTGCTCCATTTGAATTGTATTCACTATCCATCAAACCATATGGATTATATTCGCAAAATATAGACAGAGAATCTTATACTTGTAATGGACACAAACCAAATTAAATAAGATCGTTACTTACCAACTACTCCCTCCGTCCTCTAATACATGTCGTTTACGGTTAATTTGAATAGATTAAAGTGAAGTTAATGCTAGCGGTTGAACAAATTTAATAGGTAGGTGGTTAACAATTTTTTGAAAAAGTTCGTGCAAAAAGTAAAATTGGTAGATGATTATTGGTAAGGAATGTATTCTTTATTGATTATGATAATGAAGTGAATGTTTGACATTTTAAGGTAGTTGTTGATATTAAATACGCATTGAAAATTGGTAAGTGACAAGTAAAAGTGGACAAAAAAATTCGGTTACGTGACATGTAAAAGAGGACAGAGAGAGTATGTCTCAGCTTCTATGACTTTTTACTCTTGTTCAACTTCCTTTTAACAATTTCAATACATACTTTTAATTTTTATATAAGTTTTCAAATAAATACTAAACGTGAATTGCATTATTATCAAGTAGGAAAAAAACTTAAATGGGGCCTCGAACTACCGACATTTACACAATTACAGTCAGAACTATCTACTTGTCTAAAAATATAATGGGCAAAAAAAATCACTAATTTAAAATATCACGTTGAGTTTGATACATTAAATATAATTGATCTTATCAAATTTGTTCAGTATTAAAGTTAGTTTAATATAAAATTTATGAGTTTCTTTGTGTAAATAAAATGGTATTATTTAATTTGATGACTAAACAATATAGATTTAGCACAAGAATATAAGTCATTTGGTATTATTAGTTAAAAATTGCAACTGCAAATTTTAATTTAAAATATAAGTCCAAAAAAATTGTCTCATTTTAGACATTTAGATAGTTCTAATCGTAATTGAGTAAATGACGATTGTTAGGACCCCTTTTAGGATTTTTCCCTGTTAAATATTCGCAAAGTCGTATTTTCAACTTTTGGTATTTATTTTGTTATTGTTTGAGTCGTATATTCAACTTTTGGTATTTATTTTATTTTTGTTATTGTTTGAAAGATAATTTGAAACTAGATGATATTTCCAATCTTCATAAAGAGTTCAAAAACTTTCTATTCCTTTCTCTATGTGATTTTACTATGCCATCCGCCGTTGTGTAGAGAAATTTTTGCTCCAATCATACACCAAAAGAGATGTGAAATTTAAAAATAGTGATATAAAATTTCAAAATACAACTATAAATGTGTTAATTTTTCCATTTTTATGTTGAGTATGTCACTTGGCGAAATATCCCACATCGGCACATCGGCTAGTGAGGGGAAGAGAATGTGACTTATATTGGATTGTTGAATCATGACTTACAAGCCTGGGCTTTTGAGTCACAATGGGGATATAATCCAATATGAGCCGACCCGAAAATTCAACATGGTATCAGAGCCGACGGTTCAATCCGGGACCAGGGATAAGTGTTGAGGCCAAGAAAACGAATAGAGGCACCCCAAGAACGAAGGACGTAGCAGGGCGGCGTAAGTGGCTCGCAAAGAGTGCGAGTAAACTGGCTGGGCCAGAGAGAGTCGCAGGGCGACTAAGACGTAGGTTAGATCCCAGAGAGCGGGGGAGACGCAGAGGGCGCACCTACGATGAGGATGCATGCCACGAGGAGGGGCATAGCGAAGTATTGATTGAGGGGGAGCATGTGATATTTCCCCAAGTGAGGGGGAGATTGTTGAGTATGTCACTTGGCGAAATATCCCACATCGGCTAGTGAGGGGAAGAGAATGTGACTTATATTGGATTGTCGAATCATGACTTACAAGCCTGGCTTTTGAGTCACAATGGGGATACAATCCAATATGAGCCGACCCGAAAATTCAACATTTTACATACACTTTTATCTACTTGTCCAGAGATGTGTGTGATTCATCAATCTGGAGGTTACCCCCACCTCCAGATTGATTTCAATTATTTGTGTTACAACTCGTTTTTACTGAATTTTTGGATTCTGCAAGTTTCTACAATGTTTCTGCCTGTGCAGTCAAAACCCTAGCTTGTTAGTATTCAAATGATATTTTTCTTTATTATTTTGGTTTCTAGACTAGTGATGTTGGAATTGGTCATCCTCACCTTAACTTTTTGCTGGATTCCCATTTCAAGCCCCATGAAAGTAAACACCTGTGAGTCCAAGTTCATACTTCATATCACTAGTCCAGGAGCTTACAAGCAAAGTTTCTTGGGTGTCAACGTTCATGGAGGTGAGCAGCGGTCATGTACCTGATGAGACGTGGTTGTAAACGACTCAACATCACCACAAGTTGCACGAGTATGGAAGACAAGGCGGGACCTGTTCGAGGAGTGGCCTGTGAATTGGATTTTAGATTTGCATGAAAACATTGAATTTTTGGCGACCTTCCTATCAATATATTAGAAAAATGGTTCAACATTTCAAAAATATGAGGTTCTGAGACTCAAAAGCTGCGAATTATAAAGAAATTTTAACTTTCTTATCAAGAATTCACAGTTGAGGTGTGTGACAAACTAGGCGACTAGCAAAAGACATAACTATCTAGGTGAGATTTGGAACTGAGAAATGGACTAGTTGTACGAGCAGCCTGAGGTGTGAAGTTTCATAATCACTACTAGCCCTTTTCATTATGAAGCTTACTTGCATGTCAACTTAAGAATTCATTCATCAAAAACATCCTTCATCCATGTGTGTCGACAACTTTCCTGGGCTTCAAGAATTGTCAATCATATTCTATTTTGGTTGTTTTGTTCAGGCCATGATTCAAGCTGCTCCTTGACTAGATTTGGTTAGTTTTGCTTCTGAAGTTGTAATTTCCAAATAAATCAACAGGATGCATAAGAAAACTTATGTCATAAAATTAGAAACACCAGTAAGACAAGCTAACTATTTGCCTTTCAAACTTATAAACAATTTAGCAACCTAGTAGAATTAATCGTCACTTGTGCCCCCAAACTTGGTTAAAAATTATGTATTGTTCCTCAGTTGATTCTAAGAGAGAAATGAGGAGAAATGAAATGAAAAGAAGTACTAATTAAGAGGGGATCCCGAGTTTTGATAGAGAGATTTGGAAAGATTTAGAATGCAAACGACCATTTTACTTTTTTTTTAATACAACAATCAAATTAAATTTCTAATATATAGAGATACATAGAGACATTTTTATTTCTCCTCTCAAGTCTCAACTCCTTGCTTCCCTTTTCTCTCCCCTCCTTTCAAATCATTTATCTTTATTCTTCCAAACTCTGGATAAAGCTAGCTCATGTTATATTCCAATAACTAATATTAATTACACCTACTGATGTTTATGAATTGAAAAATTACAACCAAACATGGGAAACAACTATCACATTAGGAACGTTTTTATGGGTCAAGAACAACAATTGGCAAAAGGATAAAAATCACAAAGAGCAATAACTGGCAAGAGGATAAAAATTAGTATACAAAATTGAACAAGTAAACTTGACTAGTTCTTCACCATCAGTTCTCTAACTCTGGTCTCTCGTTTGTCTAGAAGCCAAAATAAAAATAAACAGCGACATCAATGGAGTAGTAAACAAGTTAGAGTTTTGATTGCAAAAATAGAAGCATGGAATCAACTTTCATAATCTAATAATTCAATAAAAACGAGTAGTAACCCAAATAATTGAAATCAATCCGGAGGTGGTGACAGGCCGGCCCTGTAGCTTGGCCCAGGGCCCGGCTCTTGAGGGGCCCAAAATGATGGGGGGTTTACTTAATTTAAAAATATGTATGTATTAGGAATGGAACGCCTGCTATGACCAAATTTTAAACCACTTGAACTAACTTGACCATCAGACAAATTTTGTGACTAAAATATTTAAACATATGAAAACAAATGGCTCATTTTTTAATTTCGTCCAGGGTCCATCAAAACTCAGGAACGGGCTGGGTGGTGATGGATTGGTTATCTGATAAATGAAGCACTTACGTGCCTGCATGGAGGAGAAGAACGTTATCGCATGCTGCAGCATAAAAGAAGATTGCATGACTAGAAAAACATTTTTGCTTCCCCGTGATAGATGAAAAAAGCAAAGATAAGACTTCGCGAGCAAAAAAAAAAAAAAAAAAAAAGGGAGATGAACTACTATATATGCATTATCAGATCAGGTTCAAAAAAATATTAAGATGGTTCATACTGAAAATTTTTGATGTAAGAATATTTTTTTTAAAAGACACATTTTAATATTTGATGTAATGCATAAGAGGTTACCTAAACTTTTAGAGTCCAAACTATGCCTAAAAATATGAGAGCAAAGAAGTAAAGAGGGATCATGTCAATCTAAAGACTTTGTTCAAAAGAATGCCTCAAATTGTACAAAGGGAGGTACAAATGTCACATATAATTTCCCACTGTTTGAGCACCCAGCCCTGTCCCCAAGCGGAACTAAGCTTCCACAAGTGCTATTTAGACAGCAATTACCCCAAAAAATAAGCACTGCATATGAGACCTAAGCCAGATATCTACCCGGGGTTATCTACACCTGCATCGATACCAGAACCATGAATGTGAAAAAGAATGACGAGATTATAGCCAGACTGTTTCTGCGGGCGTAGCTGATTGGTAAGTATTTTGGCAGGGAGCACTCCTCCCCATTGAAAAATACTTTGTTGGGGAATCCACCGCCTAGAGGTATGTTGATTCCAGGGGTTTGCCTCTTGGTGAATGAGAGAACAGATTGCTGCTTACCGGGCACTCTTGGATCCCTTGCTGGGTTAGCACCATCTGCTTAGGCCACAAGGAACTCGAAGTCTTTGAGTCCCTGCATGAATATGGTATTGTTGTGATCAGCCAGCATGGTTCCATTGAACGAATAAACTTTCTCAAAGCCAAGGGCTGCTTTATCCATTTCCACAGCAGCAAACCAATCAGCATAGCTCTCATCTTCCCAATTAAAGAGTGTGATCCTGGCACTCCATCCTTTAGTGTAGTCGGACAGTACATGCCAGTTGAGACTGACTCCACAATTGTCTCCACATGGCATCGGGTTTGGCACAGTGCGATGTTTCAGTGCAGCCCAAGCTAAGGCCTTTGCAGTTCGATTTTCAAATGGGATAAGAAGAGCCTCTGGAGGCAAAAGGACAGAGGGAGCTGTACTGCTGCAAGTATTAGAGGTGCCCCTGGAACAGCCACAGGCACATGTATTGCAAGGGACAACAGATTCATTGTAATATGCAGAAAATGATACACAGCACTTGGGGCTTGCTGCTTTAGCTTGACTAATGTTGCATACCACTTGCCAGCTAGCAACTGCGGATGTATCAGAGAGTTGCCCACTCGGATGCGGGAAGAGAGTTGGACTCACTCTCACAGGTGGGCCGCACTTATAGTCAGGGTTCAGTCTGCCCTTGATTCCCCAGTTCTGTGGAGGGGTGAGCTGTGAACGATTGTTGTCAGGCGGCATTTTGAAAACATGAATCAGAAATGCTGAAGTTGATTTGCTTGGATCCATTTGGGGCGGCAGAATTGTACCATTTCGGCAACAAAAGGGGACAGATCCAAGCGTGGTGTCGTTGGTCTTCTCTAGAGGCAGGTCAACTATAGTAGGCCTCCTCTGACAGTTGAGTGCTGTTGAGAAATCGAAATCCTTGTAGTATTGTCCCTGCTTGCCGAATATGCACTCGTTTGTATCCACAACATCAGGATAACCTCCTTTCATACCAACTATAAATTCATCCTTCATCCAGTCCCAGGACAACTCCCAGTTATCCAGGCGCCCAAGAGGATTGTGGTTGGCAATTGTAACCTGTGCCCAGTAACTAGATTCATATGTTTTAGTGACGTCATATGTTATCGTGAGATCACCAGACTTGCGCGCAGTGAATCCATCCTCCAAAGTATCATTGGCCTTGAAATTGGGATCTTTGGTGCAACAGACGTACATCTGACTTTTTCCTGTAAACGCAGAAACCACTTCATCAGACCAAAAAGTGATCAAACACCATTCAATAATAAGCTCAAAAGGGTACAAAAATTCCACTTGCTGGCAAATGATGGCAAGCAGCTGCCTGATTTATCTACTGTGATAATGAAGAGGGAGTTTGGGATAGTCGCAGAGAAACCTTGCATAGTGGGAGAAGGGCAGATAAATCCATCGTTTTGCAGAGATATGTTGGTGGGCATAGGAACAGCCGGGGGCTTAACACCGAACTGGGTGCCGACCAGCTGAACCTGAACCTGCATCTGAGTGGTATCCCCAGCAGTCTCGACGGCGGTCTTGAGATCAGCGGTGGGGAAGCCAGAAAAGGTAGTCCCGTTGCCTACCTGGGCGGGGAGAGTGGTGCCGTCGGTGAGGACGGCATTGGAAGCGGAGACAAGAAGCTCCTTATGGCGAAATCCGACAAAGGCCATCCAGGATACGAGGTCGTCGAGTCCGTTGTTGAGGATGGTGAGGGTGGACTGGAATCTGTAAGGCTGGTTGGCGGGATCTGAAAGGGTCAAGTCGGGCGGAATTCGGGCGGTCTCGGCGTGGGTATACGTGAGGAAGATGCCGTTGCAGGGAGCGGGGGCCGGGGATGGGGCTGGGGTCTGGGAAATCGCTGTTGCCGCAGCCAGGAGGAGAATCAAGGAGCGGAGCATGGCGCTGAACTTGAACGCCGCCATGCCAGATTCCAAAAATCTGAAACAACAAGGAACAGCCAAGCAGCGCAACAAGGTGTTGGCTGACGAGTGGAGCGAAGCTACTATGACTACCTACGACCGAAGAGAGACGGACAAGGAGAAGAGGAAGGAGTTTAGGCGGACAGCCCAGTCGAAGCTGTCTTGTCTGTAACACGTTATATACTTTTTTTATTTTCTCTCTCTTAATTTTTTTAAATTTTTATATAAATAAAATGTTTTTTTGTAAGAGAAATATTATATATAGATTTCATTGCTTCCGCCTGCTCCTCTGTTGATTTGAAACTCCACCGCATTTTTAACTATAAAACATTAAACAATCACAGTTTCTCATTTTATAGGTCAAACTTATAGAATTATAAAAAGGTGTATATACAATAAATTTTGACTCTTTTTCAGTATTATTAAAAATTAATTAAATTTAATTTATTAAATTTAATTAATCTTATTAAATTTAGTGAGGATCACATTATTTAAGTATCAAGAAATAAATTTGTTTATGTGAAAAAATATCATTTAATTTCATGACAAAAACGATATAATTTTAATTATGATACTAATATTAGTTCATATTTGGTAGTCAAAATTAAAAGTGAGATGAAATTACTAATAACAACAAGATTTATAATTCCTCCAAAATAAATGGAATTATTCATCTAATTACTATTAAAATCCGAATAATTTATCTTTCTACAAAATGCACATAAATTTTATTTTATAAAATTAATCTAAATTTTTTCTTAAATTTTTCTTACAGTTAGGATAGTTCAACGACAATTGAAGAAGTGTTAAATACATCTCATTTTAAAAAAAATTATCATCATAAAAATCAAATTTTTTATTTTTTTCTTTATCGATCTAAGTCATTTTTTTCAAAAGGCTGCATCAGCATCTTTTATCGAGGAACAAGTATCAGCATACAGGGGAGAAAATCTCTCCAACAATAAAGTACATGCTCAATCCGACATGAGTTGATTCAATTTGAATGGTATTTGTAAGGGCATCTACATTAAAATAATATAAAAATATTTATGTTATGTTACGTCACATTTGTGTCATGTCAGTTCAATTTTATTATAAATTTTCATTTTATAAATTTATTTCCATATTGAAACAAATCTTTTAAAATATTATTTTCTACCTTTTACATATTATGTTAATTAAAAAATTTCTAAATTAATTAAATATTTGATTCTTTATAATTATAATTCATTTCCTTTTTATATTTATATGATTAAAAATTTGAATAATAATTTTTTAATCCGTTTAAAGTTTTGTAAACATTGATTATGGTATAAAATTATTTGTAATTAAAGATTTTCAAATTTTAAATAAGATACCATAGAAGGCGTTTCCAATTTAAGTATATAATTTATATGACGTTTTTAAGTTGGAAACGTCGTATAAAGTATATACAGCGCTTTTAACTTAAAAACGTCGTATATTCTCTATTTGCGAACCACTTTGTGCAGACGAAGCGGTGTTGTGTTAGAAGGCCACAAACCATCTTCCACATCGAAACAAAACGATTTGTGGTCTGACACAACCTCTCAACAAAGCTTTGATGTAGATGCCCTAAGTGCATTTTCATATCGAAGGTTCATGAAGAGATTTATGACATAGTATAAAAATTATCTGACGGATTCATCATCTCAATGTGGAGAAAAGTTCGTTTATAACACGGTATTACACAGATGATGCGTTTTATGAACAGTATACAACGTTTATACTTTAAAAACGTTGTATAAAGTTTATATTTTATACGACTTTTTTTTTGTTAAAAGCGCCGTGAAAAATCATCGCAACCTTTTTATACGTCATTTTTTTATTTATAAACGTCGTATATTAATTCGAGCTTTTTTTAATAAATTTGGTCAGAGCTTTACGACACTTTATAATTAACAACGCTTTATATGCTGATTAATTAAATTTTAAAATATTTATTATAGTTGTTTTTTTAATTTTTTAAAAATTAATAATTAATATAACATAAATTATTTGGATCAATGTACAGAATTGTAATGAGTTTTATTTAATGTGGACGAAAAATTTATTCAGTGGGGATACCTTAACAAAGTGTTTGTAAAGATTGATTGTAAATATTGAGGTACGAATGTGTAGAAATGGTTTTGTGATTTTTTAATGTAGATAAATAAAATAAAACTTGAAAATATGTAAGCGGATAATTTATTAAATAGTAGATTGGTGGGAGAATTGAGTGTAATGTTGGAGGATGTATTTATTTTCTTCAAATGTGCTATGCGTTAAAAAAGGTTGAATCAAATGGTCATACCCACAGCAGGTTATAAGTAAAAATTACATACCAAAATTATGAAGAAAAAGAAGTCGGAAGACGTGCTTCATAATCTTATTATGATGTTCCATTACATAAAAACACAATTAACTGACTTCTTTCTATTCACTCACTTCTTCGCTATGTCACATATCGCGTTGAAAAGTCAAAGTGACAAGTGACAAATATTTTATTGGTTCTAATTTTTTTTATATTTTAACGTTACACATGACTGATCAATCTGTCACGTGACAGCTCTCAAATAATTGGTTCATAGTTGACGTGGTGGACCATGTCCACTCAAAAAACTCATTATTTACATGATTTATTATTTCACTCTCTATTTTTTCTCAACTGAGCCACTCTAAATATTATATTTCACTCATTTGTGCAATACAAATCTATCCCATTCTAGCCATTTGAAATAATAATTTTATGTAGTGTTCATGAGTCAAATTTGGAAGGGGAAGAAAAGGAAATGGATGTGAAAAATTAAAAATAGACTGTTTTTGAATTTTTTTTAGAAGAGATTTGGAGGGGGAGGGGGTGGCTTGGGGGCTTAAAACACTCATTTCTTGTCCGCCCAAATCGGACGGATTTGGAGGAGAAGGGCAAAATTATCATTTTGCCCTTCATTAAAAGATTGTTTATTAATATAAAAAATATTACGTAAGGGTATTTTAGTTAATTTTTTTATTTTCTTCTCTTATCCCTTCAAATCATTTCTAAATTCAGAAACACTCATTCCTCTCATTCCCTTTCCTCTCCTCTCTTTTCCTTCCATTTCCTCTCCTTCCCTTTCCCTCCCCTCCAAACTCAGAAACAGAGCCTTAGTTACGTTTGCTTATGGGACAATTTTGACAACCACATATTCAAATATCACACATTTTATAATGTTTAATGAATAAATAGATGTATCCGTTATAACACTAATATCATATATCAATTTTCAGACAAGCGTCACATGCGACGTATCTTTATTGATTTTGTATGTTATTCAGAATGATAATTTATCTATACATCTATCTCATATTTTGAATTCAAAGAGTGAGCGAGTTAACATAAGAAATTTGCATACACATCTACACACAATATTAGGTTCAGACTGGCTATTATTTACAGAAATTACTAATCCTCATTTCACACAATAGGCGGGAATGAGTCAGTACGCCCACCGAAACGGTCATCTAAATATAAATACACACCCAATCAGGCACCCCACTCCAAGCAGTGATCAATCTCATCTAAACACTTCGAAGCTTAATTTTATTGTTTTGTATTTCAATTTCAACACTGTTATACACAAAAATTTATTTGAATATTCATAACATTTAGATTTAAAAACAAATATTCTCTGAGGTTTTGAACTCCATACCAAATGGCGACTGGCCAAACAATTAGAAGAGTGTGCGTGATAACAATCCTTGAGCTTGCAGCTTGTTAAAAAAATTAGAGTGAATGGGCGAAACAGCAGACAACCATTCATGGGCCTGCAGCCATCCCATATCACAGGCATAAATAATTAAATACTTCCTACAAACCAAAACCCATAACTCTATTTTTACAAATTGGAATTTTGCTTGTTTAAAGAAAGTAGGATGAAAAGAAAAAAAATGAAATTCACAAATATTTAATTTCAATTTTAGGTTGTTTGATTTAGAGGTGGAAAGTATGAAATAAATGTAAAAATACTTTATGTTTCAATTAAACATTCTTTCTAAGTTTCCTAATAATTATCTTTCTTCAAATTTTTCTTATCCTAAACCAAACAGAAGCCTCAGAAAGTCCAAAAAATAGTCTTGAATAGGATTCTAAAGTTGAGAAATGTATATTATTGAACTTTCATACATTACACTTCATCATCCCCAACATGCCCTTTCCGCCTAATTCAAATCAGACATTCAAAGGCACAACCTAAGCACTTACCTCCATCAGGGCACTCAACAAACACCTCCAAAACTGAGCACTCACTAAAAAGCTTAACTGTATAAACTTGAAAGAAGCAACAAGCAAAGATGAGATGGGGCACAGGAAGTCTGATCATCTTCTTGTGCTTTCAAGATGATAGGATGCCATATGATAGAGCCATCAACAAAATAGCAGCACGTTCTTCTTCACCAAAATCACATCCGGACGAATCTGCTTCATCATTTGAAGCTCCGGCAGGTGTTTGTCCGTTCAATACCATTTTAATTCTATTAACCATGTCTGAGATCTCATCTTTATCACTCCCATCTTTGTCACTGCTTTTGCTGCTGACCGCACTCTCATTTTTTGGCTTCTTGTTTTCTTTGATTAAACTGCCACTTGGTCTTCTTTTCTTGCGGCTTTTGATGCCACATGCATTACACAATGACTGTTCAATCACAATCGAAGTTAAACATAGCAACAAAAATCCACAGCATATATCAATGGCAGCTCACACCACAGTACATATCAAAATCACAACTTAAAGTCATAGCAATTGGTTTTTAGACAAAATCACAGTTGAATATAAATGAAGAATTATATACAACAATCAATAAAAGATACTAACACTGTAAAATGAAGGAGATCCACACAAATTTGAAAAAGATAAAATCATTGATGTACCTTGGGTCCAGCAGGGCCACTTCGCCACAGAGGAGTTTTGGAGGTGCCACAATCGACGCAAGTCTTCTTGAGTTGGCTCTCACTTTCAGACGTGCACCTTCTCATCCTCATATCGCCGGAACCAGAACCCTACAATCAGACAGATCCAACACAAATCAACAAAAGGCACAAAAGTTTCAGATACAAAACAGTGCCATCGGCAAGATCTGAGTTCAGTATCGCTCACCTTGTCGCTCAAATAAACCATCGTTGTTGCCACAAATTCGAACGCAGACTCTAAACCAAACACGCGGAAAAAAGTAGATCGCGGGACCGAAACCGAGCAGTGGAAGAATGAGGAGCCGTGGCGTCAATCGACCAGCGCCGATCTCGAGCAGCCGATGAAGCGATGAGGGCCTCAGGGGGTTTCGAAGACCGTTGATCAGCAGATCGAGAGGGGAATCGTTTGGAGAGATCGACGTGAGGCCGATCTGAAAGCGCAGTGTGCGCCGATTAGGAATTCGGACAGCGAGGCCGATCCGCGAAAGAGAAAATGGCGGACTCGAGTGTTCGAGACTGAGAGGGAAAAACCAAATGTGATGAAGGAAAAGTTTTTATATATAGGATGGAGACGGCAGCAGAAACCCTAGCTGTCGAATCTCACAAAATGACCAAACTACCCTTCTTGGATTTTTTGCTTGCGCGCCAAACTAGGTTGTTCTAGTAATGTGAAAATTAACAGGCGGGAGAGCGTTTATCTCCTCTCCAAAATACAAAATCCAAATCTTAGCTACTCCCTCATATCAAATTTGTGAAATGCTTTTCAGCTTTTAATTTTTATATTCCAAAATAATCATAGCTATTGAAGTAAATTTCTATTATATATTGAATAATTATGTAAAGCAGGTTTGTGTCCCGTCATATTACGATTCTCATAAAAAAAATTTCATAAAACTTTCACCAACACTGAATAAACATTTCGTACAATTCTTTAGATGGCTCACATGTCATATTAATTTTTTTATACTTTTTATATTAAAACAATTACCAATTTACTTTTTTTTATTAAAGTCCGGCCTAGTCCATCAACATAAGCGCCCGTGAAAGTTAATTAGTTTTAAATATTGTAACATAAGTTTAGACGACACTTTTAACTTTAAAGCGAAGTCACTTTAGAACTGCAACTAGCGTCTCATTCTACGAAAAGCATCATACAAATACAGCGGTGGCATGTTAGAATTATATAAACCATCCTCCACACTGAGATAAATCTGCTATATAAAGGTCACAGTCTGACATAAATCTTTTCATGAAGCTTCGATGAAGATGCCATAATTAGAGTAATGATAGTTCAATCAAAATGATGTTAGTAAAGTTTTTCAATGACAGTCCACTCCACGTCATTGAAATTGTTACATAAAATCTTATATGGGACGCCGCTTTCTTCTAATTAGGAGTCGAACAGTATGTAACGCTCATCAACGTACTTCATCCGGTCACTTCTTTCTACAATAAGTACGCTCGTTGACAATTTCAATAATTTCAAGTCGAAAAAAAAAACAATAAAGCTTTTAAAAACATTTTTACAAATACGAAAAAGGCATTTCTCAAGAACCTACTTTGAAAGTGTCTTAGCAAGTAGGGAGTCATGAGACACTTTCTTTTAGCAGACAAGTCAAAGCATGTTTGCTTTGTAATTATTCTAGAAAGTGGAGAAATCATGATATTTATGGGTCATAAGCGCCTAATAAAGTTAATGTTTTTTCATATGTTTGGTGTTGATCTTTGATTGGAAAAAATATGTTTATTTTAAGGCTCCATGTTTTAGCAATTTTAGTCATTTTTTGAATATTTGTTTCTGTTTTTATGTGTTTCTTTATCATGTACACCAAAACACTTAAAAGAAGGGCTTGGAGGGGAAAGGAAGCTAAAAAAAATAAAAATAAACGGTGATGGAGAGCTTCTTGTTGCTGCTGATAATAGCTCGAGCATGGGTGACGAATGGATTTTGGACTCTGCTTGCACCTTTCATATGACTCCTAATTGAGATTGGTTCTCAACATATGAAACGGTGCCTAGAGATGGTGTTGTGATGGGGAACGAGGCTTCTTGCAGGATAGCTGGTATTGGAACTGTAAGAGTTCAGATGTTTGACGGAATAGTTCGTACTCTTGGTGGTGTAAGGCACGTTCCTGATTTGAAGAGGAAACTTATTTCTCTGAGTACTTTGGATTCAAAAGGGTACAAGTACACTGGTGAAGATGGAATTTTGAATATTAGCAAAGGTTCTCAATTGTGATGAAAGGGATGCAGAAGTTTGGGAACTTGTATGCTTTTCAAGGGTTTACAATTCTGGGAGACGCTGATGTAGCGTCTCAGTCTCAGTCAGACAACGATGTTTAAAGTTGTGGTACATGTGTTTTCGTCACATGAGTGAGCATGGAATGGCAGAGTTGAGTAAAACTGGACTTCTTGATGGATAGAGAACTACGAGGCTACAGTTTTGCGAGCACCGTGTCTTTGGGAAGCAGAAAAGAGTCCAATTTACGAGAGGTAGTCACAAGTCAATGGGGATACTAGATTACCTTCATTCGAATATCTGGGGACTAGCAAAAGTTCCGTCCAATGGAGGTGCTAATAATGCTAACGATCATTGATGATTTTTTCTAGGAAAGTTTGATCCTTTTTCTTGAAACAAAAGAGTGATGTGTTGTCTACATTTAAGGATTGAAAGACAATGGTCGAGAAACAGACAGGGAAGCAGATTAAATGTCTTCGCACTGATGATGGGTTGGAGTTTTGTTCTGAGGAGTTCAATGTGTTCTGTCAAAGGGAAGGAATCCTCAACCATCACACAGTTCGTAGTACAACACAACAGAATGACGTAGCAGAGCGGATGAACAGGTCTATAATGGAGAAGGTCCATTGCATGCTTTCTAATGCTGGGAATCCCAGCCTGGGATATCGAAGTTTTTCTGGACAGAAGCTGCTTCTTATGCGTGTCACTTAATAAATCGCTCCCCTTCACTCGCAATTAAGAATAAGATTCCCTGGGAAGTTTGGTCTGGTACTGCAGGTTCTTACTCTGATTTGAGGATATTTGGCTACCCAGCTTATGCTCACATTGATAATGGAAATCTAGAGCATAGATCATTAAAGTGTATTTTCTTAGGTTTCCGGCGTGGAGTAAAGGGATTTAAGTGATGATGTCCAGAACTAAAAAAATTATAATGAGCACAGATGTGATAATTGATGAAACCATTATGTTTCATCCTCAGGATTCTAAAGTTGCAGATGAGGCAAGTCAGAAGAGGGTAGAGCTACAGGTGGAGTTTCAGATTGGTGCAGAATCTGATAAAGATCCAGTTCCTGAATCTGAGTAGCATGCTGAGGTAGAAGAAGTCGCTCCAAGTACAGTATTGTAGTATTATATTGCTAGAGATAGAGAGAGGAGAAATACTAGACCCTTGTAGAGATTCACTGAAGCTCATTTAGTGGCATATGCTTTGAGTGTTGCCGAAGACGGTGACTCGAATGATAAGCCATCTACTTATACAAAGGCAGTAGGTGGAGTTGACTCGAGTATATGGATGCTTGCTATGCAGGAGGAGATTGAATCGCTTCATAAGAATGGTACATGGGACCTAGTGAAGCTATTCGAGGGTAAGAAAGTTGTTCGATGCAAGTGGATATTTAAGAAGAAAGAAGGAACACCTGGAGTTGAAGACGAGAGATACAAAGCAAGGCTTGTGGCTAAAGACTACAGTTAGATTCTAGGAGTTGACTTTACAGATGTGTTCTCCCCAGTTGTGAAGCATAGCTCAATCCGAGTTTTGCTTGGTATTGTGTCTTTACATGATTTAGAGCTTGAGCAGATGGACGTAAAGACGGCGTTTTTATATGGGGATTTAGAAGAGGATATATACATGCAGCAATTCGAGGGTTTTACTACCTCAGGGAAGGAGGACTCTGTTTGTTTATTGAAGAAATCTCTTTACGGGTTGAAGCAGTCACCAAGACAATGGTACAAATGGTTCGACTCGTTCATGACGTTGCATGGATTCAATAGGAGCAACTATGACAATTGCGTCTACTTAAGAAGAAATTCTGAAAAGTCACTTGTTTATCTTCTCTTATACGTTGATGATATGTTAATAGCAGCAGACACCAAAGAAGAGATCAACAAAGTTAAAACATAGTTGAGCAGCGAGTTTGAGATGAAAGACTTAGGAACAACAAAGAAGATTCTTGGGATAGAAATTACGAGGAATAGATCGACTGAAAGATTGTACCTAAGTCAAAAGAGGTACATTGAGAA
>NQLW01000039.1:2469042-2483036 GCA_002312845.1 Kalanchoe fedtschenkoi | reverse complement strand
GATTACCTTCATTCGAATATCTGGGGACTATCAAAAATTCCGTCCAATGGAGGTGTTAATAATGCTAACGGAAAGTTTGGTCGTTTTTCTTGAAACGGAAGAGTGATGTGCTGTCTACATTTAAGGATTGAAAGACGATGGTCGAGAAACAGATAGGGAAGCAGATTAAATGTCCTCGTACTGATGATGGGTTGGAGTTTTGTTTTGAGGAGTTCAATGTGTTCTGTCAAAGGGAAGGAATCCTCAGGCATCACACAGTTCGTAGTACACCACAACAGAATGACATAGCAGAGCGGATGAACAAAACTATAATGGAGAAGGTCCATTGCATGCATTCTAATGCTGGGATATCGAAGTCTTTCTGGACAGAAGCTGCTTCTTATGCGTGTCACTTAATAAATCGCTCCCCTTCACTTGCAATTAAGAAGAAGATTCCCCAGGAGGTTTGGTCTGGTACTGCAGGTTCTTACTCTGATTTGAGGATATTTGGCTACCCAGCTTATGCTCACATTGATAATGGAGAGCTAGAGCCTAGATCATTGAAGTGTATTTTCTTAGGTTTCCGGTGTGGAGTAAAGGGATTTAAGTGATGGTGTAATGAGAAGAGATGTGATATTTGATGAAACCATTATGTTTCATACTCCGGATTCTAAATTTGCAGATGAGGAAAGTCAGAAGAGGGTAGAGCGACAGGTGGAGTTTCATATTGGTGCAGAATCTGATCAAGATCCAGTTCCTGAATCTGAGCAGCATGCTGAGGTAGAAGAAGTCGCTCCAAGTACGGTATTATAGTATTATATTGCCAGAGATAGAGAGAGGAGAAATACTAGACCCTTGTAGAGATTCACTGAAGCCCATTTAGTGGCATATGCTTTGAGTGTTGCCGAAGATATTGACTCGAATGATGAGCCATCTACTTATACAAAGGCAGTAGGTGACTCGAGTATATGGATGCTTGCTATGTAGGAGGAGATTGAATCGCTTCATAAGAATGGTACATGGGACCTAGTGAAGCTATTCGAGGGTAAGAAAGCTGTTCGATGCAAGTGGATATTTAAGAAGAAAGAAGGAACACCTGGAGTTGAAGACGAGAGGTACAAAGCAAGGCTTGTGGCTAAAGGCTACAATTAGATTCCAGATGTTAACTTTACAGATGTGTTCTCCCCATTTGTGAAGCATAGCTCAATCCGAGTTTTGCTTGGTGTTGTGTCTTTACATGATTTAAAGCTTGAGCAGATGGACGTAAAGACGACGTTTTTATTTGGGGATTTAGAAGAGGATATATACATAGGCCCGACCCTTAGCTTGGCCCATATGGGCGGTCGCCCAGGGCCCAAGCATGGGTCGGGGCCCATTCTCCTTCAATAGTAATAGGTGAGATCCCGTTTTGAGCACTGAGTTACACAGGGTCGGCTCGTTTCAAGCCCAATTCTACGTAAAAAAATATGATTAAAATTCGTGATAGAACAGGGATTCGAACCCTGACCCTCTTCTCCACTAATTATAGTCTAAACCAACTGAGCTATCAACATGTTTATATTAATAATCATACTAAAATTTATTTAACATATAAACCAGAGGGCCCATAATTTACTCTCGCCTAGGGCCCGCGAAATCTCAGGAACGGGCCTGTATATACATGCAGCAATTCGAGGGTTTTACTACCTCAGGAAAGGAGGACTGTGTTTGTTTATTGAAGAAATTCTCTTTACGGGTTGAAGCAGTCGCTGAGGCAATGGTACAAACGGTTCGACTCGTTCATGCCGTTGCATGGATTCAATAGGAACAACTATGACAATTGCGTCTACTTAAGAAGAAATTATAAACTTATTTATCTACTCTTATACGTTGATGATATGTTAATAGCGGCAAACACCAAGAGATCAACAAATTTAAAGCAAGTTGAGAAGCGAGTTTGAGATGAAAGACTTAGGAATAACAAAGAAGATTCTTGGGATAAAGATTACGAGGAATAGATTGACTGAAAGATTGTACCTAAGTCAAAAGAGGTACATTGAGAAAGTTCTTCGGAGATTCAACATGCAGAATGCGAAGCCAGTCAGTACTCCATTAGCCGCTCATTTTAGACTCTCATTTGCATTATGTCCCCAATCAGATGGAGTATATGTCGCAGGTTCCATATTCTGGTGTAGGGGGTTCTCTAATGTATGCTATGGTTTGTTCACGACCAGATTTGGCTTATGCAGTTAGTGTAATGAGTAGATATTTAGCCAACTCAGGGAGAGATCATTGGAAAGCAGCACAATGGATCTTGAGATACTTATGTGGCACTATTGGTGTTCGTTTGCAGTTTAGAAGGACCAATGACGGAGTCACTAGGTTTGTGGATTCAGATTATGCTGGAGACCTAGACAAGAGAAGATCTCTTACGGGTTAGTCTTCACAATTACTGGATGTGCCATTAGTTATAAGGCTACTCTTCAGCATACAATAGCGTTGTCGACAACAGGGGCAGAGTACATGACAATTACAGAGGCTTGTAAGGAAGCTATTTGGTTGAAGGGACTGTTTGGTGAATTGAGTCCAGACTTACAAGTGAGCACTTTGTATTGTGATAGTCGAAGTGCTATTTGTCTCACCAAAGATCAAATTTTTCACGAGAGAACGAAACATATTGAGGTGAGGTATCATTTTGTGCGTGATGTGATTGCTCGTGGTGATATAGTTGTGAGCAAAGTTAGTACGCATGACAATCCGGCTGACATGATGACGAAATCCCTTCCTGTAACCAAGTTTGAGCACTCAAACTTGGTTAGTGTTGGTTGCTGAGTTTAAGCCCTGCGGGGCTTTCCATTGACGAAGTGGATGTTATGTTTCTCATTTTTAATGTTTTGAGAGAGTTGGAGTTTTGGGTTTATCTCCCTTGTTATTGAATTCGTGTCAAAGTGGAGATATGTTAAACTTGTGACCCGAATTCTTTGGGCTTGACTTGAAAACCCCTGCGGTATGGTACGGGTTTATTTGGTATTGGGTCGTTTTTTTTATGTATCCGGTTCTCAGGGTTTGCTATTGGTTGTCACTCTCTCTTGTAACCTTTTTCGACATAGTGAAATTTCTCTCCTCTGCCAGTGGTTTTCTCCCGATTTGGGATTCCACGTAAATTCTGGTGTATGATTTTCGTAATACTTGCCAATATGGAGGTACGAGCTAGATCTCTCGTTATGCTAAGAGGTCCACGAGAAGGATTCACCACATCATAGCCAACAACGTAGAGCTTACAAGGATAGATAAGCAGGAGCATCTACTTCCACATCAAGAACGAGACCTCCATTAACACCGGTTCCTCAAACTGGGTTTCACCTGGTTTGTCCGCCTAAAATGAAAAAAATATTTGTTGTCTAGCCATTGAGTGGTTTGACAGAGGTCTAATCATGACTTTAGTTTGGGATATGTACGAGGAAGATTAAAGTAAATGAAAATATTAGTAAATCATGTATTATACTTACAGAAGCAATTTCTGGACCGAAGATGAAAAAATATCTGGATTATTGAGAGAACTATAATGTGAAAGATGATTGTTAGAAAGGTGCACGCAATCCTTCTAGCTGAACCTAGACTGAAACTCTGCAAGCCCTTCATACCAATTTATGTTCTTCCCTCACAGAAATCATTGGAGTTGTTACTTCCCCTGATTGTGGGCTCTACGAGTCACCTATCATGCATTCCACATTTCAATCTACCTTGTGCTGCAGGAGATCATTTCTCTTGTAGGTATTCAAACCGCCATTGAAATCTTAAAAATAAGTGTGGCTTGTTTTTCTACACGGCTACCAGCAAGCTCCAAGCTTGCATGAATTTTGCTAGTGCAACTGTGCAATGATATGTAGACTTTGGAGATTCTGAGGTATTTTTGAGAAAATCCATCAAATCACATTAATCAGTTGGAATCTCTTACTATGACAAAACATTCATCAGTCCTTTGGCTGCCTGTTTTTAGCATGGCCACATAGGAGTTTCATTGGCACTTCATGGTGAGAAAAGTGCCACACTCCTTTCCTTGGTATGCTCCTGCCACGATTGATGTGAGAAATTCACTTAAGCCTCCGGAGGGTCTATCTGGTACTAAATCAATGGCAGTGAAGAACTAGACAGCAACCGTTGCAGCTGGGTGAGAGGCCTGAGCATTGAGCTGCACATAAGTTCTTCCATTAGCTATACGGTAATATCTTTGACCTTTGATCATAGGGTACTCATTGTAAACACAGATCTAGGGATCAATATTCACTTGCAAAAATATATAATCACCTTTGCTGACTTGTATAGTTCGTCCAATACCTCCGACAAGGTTGGGTGCGCATGAACAGCAAATTGCATATCCTGAAGGAACAATGTAGGCATTTCACATTATTTCGTAGGAAATGAAATTGCATCCAAGAGGAGAACACATTTTTAGAAGCAAATAGGGCCCCTGAAAATACTAGATTTCCTTTTAGTTTATTTTGGAGATGATTAGTTCCAACTATGTTATTTCGGAGTAAAGAGAAAAAGCTTATAGTCAGTGGTGGTTCAAGGAACTTGACTTCGGGGTATGAATAAAAATCCGTCATCCTACCTACTACGCGGTTTGCGCCACAGTTATGGGCATTCGGCCAGTGGGGGACAGACGACAAAGAGCTAGATGAAATTAAGTTGACTCTTGGTTGAGTTGAGTAGTGGAGTGTTCGTTGATTAGGTTAAATATTTACCTTGGCCACTTACGAGTTTCTTTTATTTTTGCATGTATGATTAGTTCCTTTCGTTCCTGTGCATCAGGATGAAGCCCTACTTTTCTTACATTCTTACCTCGCAGATCTGATTGAATCATCGTTCATTTATCTGTGCAATTTACCGTAGTAAATACCTGAATGTGAACTCCTAATGCTATTGCATTTGATGCCTCATGGATGAGATCTGCAGCATGTAAGCCAAATATATGTACTCCCAGGATCTCTCCATTGTCTGGTCTATATATTAACTACAACCAGAAGATGAGAAAGATGTCATGTACTTGGCTTAATAAAACACTTTTAATAAAACATCAAAGCTGGCACATACCACCCAACTACTTTACCTTAGCAAGTCCCTCTCCCTCATTCTCTGCCAAAGCTTTAGTGTTTGCCTTAAAACTCGCCTTTGCTACACTAATTTGAAATCCCTCCTTTTCAGCTTTCTCCCTTGCTTGTGGCTGCAAAATCATCATGTTTAGTGAACCCAACGAAGCGGAGATGCTCCTTTTCAAGACTGCATCTAAAACGAAAAATGAGTTGGCAAATTTTCTTTTTCTTTTTCCCGTTAACTTGTAGTTGATATGGGACTGAAGTTCCGAAAATTAAACTCAACAGAAAAAGATCTGATGATCCTATAAATAGCATGCTTATGTGCAGTATGCGCTGAAACAGGTTCCAAATATTCCAGGGCTGTGTTTGTTATAAACTCAGTTCATCAGAACTTCAATAATGCTGCTAATCACTGAATGGATTTTCCATATTGCACCGTAATCGAGTTTGCAGATCGGTTATGGTGTAAAAGCACGACTCACTACAAATTTATAAATCTACTCCCTCAAACCCTAGTTACATTTGACTATCACTTTTAATATTAAAAAAAACTTTCATTAGAATTTGCAAAGCAGCATAGTTATTTATTTTAATATTTGTAATTCTGGGGTATTTCCTCTTTGCATGTGCCAATAATACATTTTTTAATATTTAAAATGTGATGGTCAAATGTAACTAGAGTTGGGGCAGGTTTGTAAATTGAGTCAGATTATTTGGGTATAAATAAAAATCATGTAATCACACATATGGTCAAAATGAGAAATACTCAAGAATTGCAAAATGGGATAGTAACACCCTTTAATTTGCAAGGGGTGGTGGCATGTAACCTGTTTTAGTACTTTTCCCTTGGAAACAATATATGATGAGAAATGCAATCTGTATATTACCTCGGTCAATCCAACCATGCTGATTTCGGGATGGGTGAAACAAGCTGCTGGGATACTTAGATGGTTGAGGACATGATCTTTGCCGGTAACTTGCTCGACAACTACAGGGACCGTCAAGCAAAGAATCAGCCAGAATTAGTGCATAATGGGATTACATTTAGAAGAGAATGGTCAAGTACCAGAAATTCCTTGCGCACTTGCTGCATGGGCAAGCATCATTTTCCCATTTGCATCACCGATGCAATACACATGAGGAACCTAAAACATAAATCTTGTTTCCAGTTATTAATTTTCTATAATAGGACAACTCCACTGTGAAAGATCGTCTTCACACATACCAGATTCCCATCCTTATCAATTACTTGCATGCGCTCATTAACAGGGACAAAACCACGCTGTGTTTCAACATTGATCTGAAATACAAGTTGATTATTGTACCACACATGTAATTAGATACTTTCCTGCATACATTAAATATGAGGAGGTGATGGGGGCATACATTTTCTAAGCCAAGACCTTTTGTAAATGGAGCTCTCCCAGTTGCAATCAGAGCAGCATCTACCTGCAAACAAAAAGGAGTGAAAAAAGAAGCTATACTGTGCAACTGAAATGTGAGCATTCAAGGTCAGAAGGTGCGTATAATGATGATGGTAAGTCATGAGCACCTTAGGCACTTCAGTTTTGATGTAAGGAGTTCAATTTGGGTATTAGTGTTGAGCAGTGGTTTATATTTCACATCGCCCATTTGTTGGTCTATAACGATCCTAATATATAGTTGGGCTCCCCCACTCATTGCCAATTGGTTTTAGTGTAGATCCAACTATATTAACATAGTATCAGAACGGATTTTGACCGCACCATTCGTATGCACCCGTGACGGTTATCGTTCTCCGCACGAGGTCCCACTTGCTGCCCTTATCAGAGGCTCTTGCAAGTGAGGGTGGGTGTTGAGCGGTAGTTTATATCTCACATCGCCCATTTATTGGTCTATAACGATCCTAATATATAGTTAAGCTCCCCCACTCATTGTCAATTGGTTTTGAGTGTAGATCCAACTATATTAACAATTAGCATTACACATATTTGCTTCAGAGTACCACATTATGCGTTGCAGCATTGGAAATGTCAGTTATATGCATCCAGGATGAGGATATAAAATTTCTAACACGTGAATGAAAAGAAGATCTCATGTAATAAATTCGAAAACCATTTTCAACTGTTCTGAATATTTATGACTTTGGAAATAAGAAGTATGATGTGAACCACAAATATTATTGTCACACAATGCTCTGAGTATTCCCACTTCAAAAAGAAATTTACCTCCAGAGTATCCTTGCGTTGCTTTGTTTTTGCATCAATGAGCTCAACAGTAACTGGTTTTCCATCCTTTGCTGGAGTAATCTGTAAATACATATCATGAAATGATGAATAGCTGAAAGTTGGTGGAATCTAGGATAGTAACAAATAAATTGTTCAATACCTTGCTAGCAAAAACTCCAGTGTGGTAGTCAATTTTGCGGGGATTTATAAGAACTCTCTGGGCAAGCTTTGAAATTTCGGGATCAAAACCTGGCATAAGCTGATCCAGAGCTTCTACAAATGTGACCTAAATGGCAAGTTGATGATCAGCTTGACTAACCCTAAGTGCTTGAATTCTAAAGGAAGATAAGATACAGACACCGTAATAATCATAAACCAGCAGCCAGTAAGAGTTGGCAGTAGCACTGGAATTCTATAGCTTATTTACCCATTTAAACTATAAAAGCTTCAACAACTATCTAACCCAGGTAACTAAGAAGATAGCAATTTCAAATTGTCCCTTGCGAAGATGACTTTAAAAGATTCACCAATCCTCTCAGTTGTGAGATGAAACCAACTCTTTAAAAAAAAGTAGAACCGTTAAATAAGAAAAGAAAAGATGCAAAGAAACTTTACTTTGTAAAGGCAAGCCACAGTAAACAGTGATATTAAATATACCTCGCTCCCCAGAGCAGTGTAGACATCACTGAATTCAAGACCAATGTAGCCACTGCCGACAATTACAATCCAGTCTGGCACAAACTCCAGTTTGAGTGCATGATCACTAGTGATTACGGTCTTCCCTGCATGTCAATAACCCAACTATAGAGTTCCAGTGAGCTAAACAGCATTAACGTTCTGCTCCCATTAGCGAGACTCACCACATACTGATTGTACATGTCGTGTTCTACTCATTGTACAAAACTATACAATGATCTTCAACAAAAATAAACGTAGAGCATCTAGAAAAGATAAAAAATAAACTGAATTTCGCCTAGATACCTGCAAAATCAATATATTTGCTAAAAAGCAAGTTTTTATATGAAACATTGCCTAACAACATACTGAATTGAAATTTGTGGAATACCACCGTCAGCTAAAGAAGCATGATGCTAAACAGAATTACTTCGTTATATTTAGACTCTTAACTATAAAAACAACAGTGTCTACATTAGATGACAATGACTAAGTGCCTTTCCTTAACTGAGGCGGCTGCAACGTTAACATAATAAAGACCGAGTCTCTATCATTATCAGATATTAGATGCGTCAAATAGAGACCTTTATTTGGATTGGCTGATATCAATGACCAGTTTGTAGTGGAAATCTTAATAAGATTTTAATCTAGTTATGCTTACAGGTTGAGGTAGTCTCTTATCTAGCTCCTCGAATTTGAACTCCTTCTAACTATATCATTTTCTGATTATAGATACTTCCATCCACCACTCTTGTTATTCAAAATGCTCACTCCTGTCAATTATAAATAACTTATCTCTATGTGTTTCTCTAGTAAAATTTCTATCAATACACACACATTATATATGAAACAGATTATTGGTACAAACTTGATTATTTCTAACTTGATTCCTCTTCAATAATATGAATCAGGACTGAAAATGTGAATTGCATCCAGATCTCCAGGAAAATTACCGAGCATTAGCAAGTGAGAAGGAAATGTAAAATTGAACACCAAAAGAGAACGATATGGAGAGAAATTTACCATCAACTTCAATGCCACTAGGAACAAATGGGACAGAGCCAGTGGCAATAATTATATTTTTGGCAGTGATTGTGTTGGCTGTAGAGCCAACTTTTCCATATTTCACCTTTTGAGGGCCCTGTAAAAACCATTCAAGGAATGCTGTGACATTGTTGCAAGTAATGCTGAACTGTGATTCCTGGATCTGATTCTCAGATGAGTAGTGAACAAAAACTGGTTATATGGCTATGAAATTCGTGCAAAAGATGCAACATTTACCAATATGGTACCAACACCAGTCAATATGTCCACGCCAAGGGCCGTCATTGAGTTAGTCAGATTGTTACGAATTTTTGAGGCAAGATTATTTGCATGATCAGCCACTCCTTGCCGGTCATACCCTGCTGCTTGAACCTAACACAGAATCAGATTGTTCAACAGAGTCCATTACGAGCATGCATAGATAGCTAAATATACTAGAGCAGTCAGGATCACAGTTTATCCACACAACCATCACAGGTTTGAATACAAAGCTTAGTAGATAAGTTAACGATACCGACATCAGAAAAAAGAAAAGAATTTTGATACCGACAGCTAATGATACGCAGCAGAGTCTCGATTTGCCAATTCTAATCAGTGCGGACTCCAAACTCTTGAAAAGAAAGATTTCAGACAGCTCTACCTGCAAACCCAAGGATTTCAAGTGGTGGTCGTCCTGGAACTCACGCATCCGCCCACTAACAGCCAGCAGAGCTTTGGAGGGTACACATCCCCTATTCACACAAGTCCCACCAACAACGTCTCCTTCAATGATAGCAGTTTTTAGACCCTGCACATAAATGATTAGATGCATTCATCAAATCAGAATACCTGACAGCATTCAGGAAACAAATTGAAATGGTTAATTAGAATTTAGATCAAATGGTAAAGCAGTGAACTATCAAATCATGTTCCAGACTTAACAAAAAAATTCTAGTTCCAGAAAAAGAAATGTGGGAGTGATTTCAACTTTGAATCAAAACATCATAGTAGCAATGTCGGTAGGTACCTTGTGGACGGCATGAAGAGCTGCTCCATGACCGCCGACGCCAGCTCCGATTATGACGAGATCATAGTCGAATGAGTGAGGGCTACCAGTTCCGTTGTCGGAAGCGGATACTCGAGTGGAACATCTCCGCTTCGGTGCAACAGGTACTACTCGTTTGAGAGGCGACGAGCCGAGGTTGTCCTTGCTGAGACCACATAAGCGAAGACTGGCAGGCCTGACACGACAAGGCTGCGAGTCGAAACTAACAACATCGGATTTGGGAATGGCGAGCGGAAGACATGAAGCGAAGAATGCGGAGGAGTGCATTTTGGTTGGGGGTGTACAGCAGCAGCATTATGCACATCACTCATACTCACACTAACTGGATAATAATAATAATAATAATATTTTTCAAAAATTATAAAAGAATCCCAACAATCATGCTTCTCAATATGCCATGAAAAATGCAATTAAAATAGGTTAATTTATTATAAAAATTAAATAGAAGTACTGAATAAATTGATAGAATAATAATTGGGCTTAGCGGATATACTATGTCAGGGCATATAAGCTACATACACTAGCGGCTGAAATGATGTCGTTTTAGATTATTTTTATAAGATTTAGTATTTTTAAGTTTTAGAATTTTTATTGTTTTAGGGTTTTAGAGATTTTTTGGTTTAAACTTTCATGTTTTTAGTGTTTTTTTGGATGTTTCCAAACACATTCAAAACGACGTCGTTTCACAGTTATAAAACCCTCAATCCTAAAATCCTAAAACTATTAGCCTGAACCCTCAATTCTGAACCCTAGAATTCCTAAAATATTAGAAATTTTGAGTCATGAAACCTTGAACCCTTAAATATCATTCAAAATGAAGTTAATTTAGCCGCTCGCGTATATATTTTGTATACCCTAATGGGGTATATCCGTTTTTTCCATAATTTAATTATAGCGGACCTTGAATTATTATTTGTTTGTAAGTTAGATTTATATATATACCAACTTATGTTATTTTATTTCATAACAAGGTAGAGTATCCGTCGAACCTACGGGTTTGGATCGGTCTGGTTCAAAAAATTTAAAAATCAAATAAAATTATTAGAACCGAACTAACTGGGATCGAACCGAACTGAACCAACTGATTTCAAATTGAACCGAACCGATCGGGAGCCATCGCAACGCTTCCAATCCTGCTTCCAATCCTATTCTATTATATATATAGATTAAACGTGGCTTTGTTGACAATGAGATTCCACCATTTTGTTTACGTAATCAAAATCATGTCATATTATCTTTGTTTTTTTTTTCTAATAAAATCATGTCTAATTTCAGTTCAACAAATGAACCGAAAATAGGCTCATTATTAAGTTGTCATGGACTGCTATGAGCAATTTGCGAGGAACTCTCAATTGTAATGTCAAAGGGATTGATGAAATTATGGACAATAGCGTAGCAATTGATTCAAATAGCACAATTTACCTGTTGGAGGTTAACCATAAATAATTACTCTTTCTTTTCTCTTTTACTTGTCGCTTAAAGTACCGTGCATCAATTTTTTGAACGCGAATAAATCAAAATATAAATACTATAAAATTATAATAAAAATATATTATCGAAGTAGAGTTCGAAACGAACATATTGAGATATATCATCATAATGTTTATCATAAAATTTCACGTACAAAATAACAAATCAAACTCAGTTCTATAAAAAGAAAGCGACAAGTAAAAGAGGACGAATAGAGTATTAGTTAAGATTTCGGTCACGTTATCGGTTTACTCATTTATATATTAGGTTTGAGTTGAGTTGCCGACTAGGGTGTTGTTAAAACTGTTAACCGTAGTTGATTAATCGATAAATTTAATCACGGTTAACCGAATTAAGTTAACCGATAAATTTGATTCGGTTAATCAAAAAAATTCATTTTGATTAACAGTTAAATAGATTTATTTTTTCAGTTAACGGATTAACCGAAAAAAAATAAATAAGTAACAGTGGAAGAACGAAGCAGCCGCAAGAGAACGCCTTGCGCTCGCTCTTCCTTCCTCTTGCCCTAATAGCCAAATCGCGAAGACGCAATCGACTCAGCACAGCAGTAGCAGGGCCCCTCAACCTCATCGATTGTCGTCAGTCGCCTCACCTCGGAACGAGAAGCGCCTCATCGATTGTCGCTAGTTGCCTCGGCCTCAGATCCAGACGCGCATTGACTCAGTCACTCAGCTTAGCAGTATCAGGGCCCCTCAACCTCGTCAATCGTCGCCTTGGCCTCGGATTCAGATGTGAATCTGCCTCTCGCCCTCAAGCCAAAGCCGTCATCGACTCTTTCAGTCGTCGCATCACCCTCATCGAACCGAAGCCGTTGCCTCTTCAGTATTATTTTTTGGAATCCCACGTTATGAAATCATATTTGCGGAGTATGCCTATTGATTCTTCAAGATGATTCCATGAGTAGTAACAACAGACAAACCTCCAACATTTGAACATAATAACAGTTGTCTAATTTTATTTTGATACTTAAATCAATATGGTTGTAAACTATTTTGGATGTAAAAATTATTATTTTTTTCTAAATTGAAAATTCGGTCAAAAACTTGGTTAATTTGGTTAAATTAACCATTTAACCAAAAATCGGTTAAAATCACGGTTAATTTAATCAAATTAACCGAGTTTTCGGTTAATCGATTAAATTAACTGAATTTTTGGTTAACCGAATACTCGATTCGGTTAACGATTAAAGAATTTTCTGATCGGTTAATCAGTTCAGTTAATCAAATAAAAAATTTCATCGGTTATTAACCGAATTTACACCCAACAATTACAGGTGGGATTATCAGTGAGTGGAGGAGAATGTAGGAAAATGAGGACGGGCCAGGCGGGGGATAGCCGACTTACAGGTTGGCTCGCGCCTGGTCCCGATCATCGATTCCATCCCCGCAGTTTTTCCCTTTTTCCCTGCCCTAGCGAACTCTTCTGTCTGATCGATCCCATCTCCGGTAGTTTTTCCCTTCTCCACCCGTGAACTCCTCCCTCATCTCACCCCATCAAACCATCAACAAATTTGCGTAACAGCTTTACCCTGCTCGATCGACTCATCTCGCCCAACAACTTTATTTTTTCCACACCTCCCAAGATCCCTCGTTATCTTGTCAACTCCAGCATATACCAGCCATGCCATTCCCACCCCTTGTCTTCTTTTCCCATTAAACAATTACCTCAACTCGGGCAACTTTTTTTCCTTTGAACTCCTCTCCCTCCTGGGCCAGACTCCATTACCTGATCATCTCTCACCTCTCATGCATGTATTTACACGTAACTCTTTCTTCCTTCCTCATCTCTTCTTCCTCCCTCCATGCCTCAGGGTTGAGGGTTTGCATGGGAGACTCAGCCAGTAAACCGGCCAGCTTACCGACTTGTTTACTGGTTGAATGAGGACCGGATTATAAGAGAAAGATCTTCCTCCAGGAAAAATCAAGTTCGCCGGCTTCACTAACATATCCTCAGTAATTCCTAAATGGATAAATGTCAGATCGATCTGCAAGTGATATGATGACATTAGAGCGTTTCAAAGATACGTATATTGAAAGACTCGTAAATACTACGTGGCATGATATTAATTGCTACGCCCATGGCTAACATGTTGCTACACCCATGGCTAACATGCATATATTAAAAGGCATCTTACTACATCTGGCCCTCCACATAAGTAAAGCACTTGCATCAGACCTCAAACTCAACACAAACTTCAAGAATTGACAAACTATGTTACTCTTATACTTTCATCATAGGTGAATAGTCCATCTCCAACTTGATTTGTATTTTGAAAATTAATTTTAAAATCAAAACCCTTAAAAAGGCAACACTCATATGATAAAATCGCAAAAGCTAAACCATTAGAGGAAAGAGGCTATTCTCATTCAACCTATTCAACGGTTGGCCATATGTGATGTTATTTTCACTTATACGACTTATTTGTGCACCTGTTGCTCTCGTTCTTCGACTGTGCCCAATATAGCTTTTCATTTT
>NQLW01000039.1:2356492-2467918 GCA_002312845.1 Kalanchoe fedtschenkoi | reverse complement strand
AATTCAGTCAAAAATTCAGTTAATTTGAAATCACGGTTAATTTAATCAAATTAATTGAGTTTTCAGTTAATCGGTTAAATTAATTAAATTTTTGGTTAACCGAATACTCGATTCGGTTAACGGTTAAAGAATTTTCTGGTCGGTCAATCAGTTTGGTTAGCCAAATAAAAAATTTGATCGGTTATTAACCGAATTTACACCCAATAATTACAGGTGGGATTATCAGTGAGTGGAGGAGAATGTAGGAAAATGAGGACGGGCCAGGCGGGGGATAGCCGACTTACCGGTTGGCCCGTGCCTGGTCCCGATCATCGATTCCATCCCCGCAGTTTTTCTCTTTTTCCCCGCCCTAGTGAACTTTTTCTGTCTGACCGATCCCATCTCCGGTAGTTTTTCCCTTCTCCACCCGTGAACTCCTCCCTCATCTCACCCCATCAAACCATCACCACATTTGCGTAACAGCTTTACCCTGCTCGATCGACTCATCTCGCCCAACAACTTTATTTTTTCCACACCTCCCAAGATCCCTCGTTATCTTGTCAACTCCAGCATATACCAGCCATGCCATTCCCACCCCTTGTCTTCTTTTCCCATTAAACAAATACCTCAACTCGGGCAACTTTTTTTCCTTTGAACTCCTCTCCCTCCTGGGCCAGACTCCATTACCTGATCATCTCTCACCTCTCATGCATGTATATGTATTTACACGTAACTCTTTCTTCCTTCCTCATCTCTTCTTCCTCCCTCCATGCCTCACGGTTGAGGGTTTGTATGGGAGACTCAGCCAGTAAACCGGCCAGCTTACCGACTTGTTTACTGGTTGAATGAGGACCAGATTATAAGAGAAAGATCTTCCTCCTGTAGAAATATACAGGAAAAATCAAGTTCGCCGGCTTCACTAACATATCCTCAATAATTCCTAAATGGATAAATGTCAGATCGATCTGCAAGTGATATGATGACATTAGAGCGTTTCAAAGATCGTATATTGAAAGACTCGTAAATACTACGTGGCATGATATTAATTGCTACGCCCATGGCTAACATGTTGCTACACCCATGGCTAACATGCATATATTAAAAGGCATCTTACTACATTTGGCCCTCCACATAAGTAAAGCACTTGCATCAGACCTCAAACTCAACACAAACTTCAAGAATTGACAAACTATATATGTTACTCTTATACTTTCCATCATAGGTGAATAGTCCATCTCCAACTTGATTTGTATTTTGAAAATTAATTTTAAAATCAAAACCCTTAAAAAGGCAACACTCATATGATAAAATCGCAAAGGCTAAACCATTAGAGGAAAGAGGCTATTCTCATTCAACCTATTCAACGGTTGGCCATATGTGATGCTATTTTCACTTATACGACTTATTTGTGCACCTGTTGCTCTCGTTCTTCGACTGTGCCCAATATAGCTTTTCATTTTTAAGCTCAATCAGATTCATAGATTCTTTCTTATGATTTAAATCCGAAGTTCCGAATTTTAGATTCATAACTCGTCCTTCAATTAGGTAAATAAATATTTATTATTAATATTCATTAGTTTGGGTGTTTGCATGGATGTTGGTTATGAGCTTAAATAGATGCTTTGTTTTATTAATGTCACTGCTGGCTTAAATATTTAATTTTTTATTATCTTTTCAATTTTTTTTGGAATACTGAAGATTTTATGCTAAAAAATCTGCATGGAATTAAAGACTGATCTGAGGGAACTATTCCGCCTGCGTAGAAAGAGAACTTGTGACTCCAGAAATTTAGTTTTGCTGAAAAGGAATGCAAGAGAGTAACACAATCACTCGCTTTTATGAACTTATTATCAAGGGGAATACACAAACATTTCACAGACAAGGATCCTTTGGAAAAGCCCATATAATCAACAATAGAAGCAGTGGAAGAGTTTAAACCTGTCAAAAAAAAATTTGACTTGGGTAAATTTTTAAATAAGCCAGATATGTAGAAAAAGCTATCCAAAGTAGATTTCAGACAATGAAAAGACTCTTGATTGCCAGAGAAATAGGTCATCTGCATAAAGGAGGTGATTTAAATTAATTCTTGAGCATTTGGGATGAAATTTGAAACCTGGGTTGACCTGAAGAAATCTTAATTTCCTGGACAATATTTCCATTGCTTAAGTGGATAAAAGAGGTACACCTTGTGAAGGTTTGTTGGAGTTTTTTATTGCCCAGACATCAGCTGCTCAATGAGAATAGTTCAATTGAACATCAGTGTACTCTATTGCTTATTCATTAGAGAAAAAGATCTCAATTGGAAAGCATAAACTCAAACATCAGGTTCATAAAGGCTTGTAGTGCCAACTGCAAATCTCAAACAGCAAGAAACTAATATTCTTTTGATATTTTCTAACATACACAACGGGGTTACTGGCCACACCGAAGCTCTATTTTAAGAAAAGCCCAGGTGATAAAATAAATAGTTGTGGCCTAACTAAATATCAAAGCATTACATTTGCAACATGTGTACATCTCTAACCAAACAAGAATATTACATATTCATACTGCCATAAGTTCAGCTGTCCGTATCCATTTCTGGTTCGACAAATTCTTCATATTCAAGCTGAACAAGTAGGCGCCACAAAAATTAAGATTATATTAGTTCCAATTCAAACTTAAAGCCTTAGCACCGACAACTATACCAGCAGAATATAAAATACATCACCTTTGCTTGAGTGTGGGCTAATTTCATCCTTTGGTATTCTTGCTGTGCTTGCTTCGAACGGAACATTGCTTGAACCTTTATCACTGATCTTTCAACACGTTCTTCAGCCTGCTTTCGGCCAGCCTCAAAGAAATCTTCCTCCCCATTGGGTTCTTGTCCATCTTTAGTAAGTGCTTCATCAGGGTCAAGTTGAAGTCCTCGGAAGCCTTTTCTCTTTAGCCGCCAACGTAGAATTGCTTTCTCAAGAACCCCAACTGACCACAGAATTTTACGGTATTGTCTCCGTACTTGGTAGCCCCGAAAAACGGCCTGTATTGGACAAGTATGTACTGTCAAGGATTCATCTACATGTCACAGGCTTTATTGATATACATGTAGAAGACATTGGACATAAATGCAAATGCCAGAGGATTTAAGCAAGCTAAATATTACCTCCATTTTCACAATAAAAGCTGTTCCCCGGAAATAGAGGTGGTTCTACATAAACAACACTCATATTCTACTTGAAGTACCTACTTAATGCTTTACATTAACAAGTTCTGTTAACCAATCAAATTAAGCGATGAATACTTTAGCAAATCAAATTTAGTTCTTAATTGTAGATAAAGAGTGTGTTAGTCAATAACTGCTCTCCCTAATATGCGCTATTTGAAACAAAACTAGCTCTGCTGTGAAATGGAGGTAGTAGTAGTAAACTACAAATAACAAATGTGTTTACTGTCTTTAGAAATACGACTAGCATTCAGTAAAGATATAAGGAACTCACCTGGATCTTAATAGCTTTATGTCGCTTTTGGAGGAAATCTTTCCGGATCTTCCATGTACGGAATCTCTGCTGAATTCGACCGGCAGCTACTATCTTTTTCCTTGTCTCAAAGTTCCGAAACGCATGTTGAATTTTCATGGCCGCCACAATAGCCCTTGCCTCAGCCTCTGGGGTGGCAACTTCAACTGCTTTTGCTTTAACCTTAAGAGCATGCTCTCTCATAGCAGTCTGTATACGCGCAGCCGCATCAGCTGCCGTTCTGTATGCTGCCAATGATTCCTTCAAATATTGCTCCTCCTCATTGAGGGTGCTTATTTCTGTAGGATCGGGCGTGTATGTTTGAAGTGAACCACTAACATTTCCAGCTATTGACATATCATTGAAATGTTCTACCAAACCCTTTTCGGCAAGATATGCTGCCACACCTTCATATCCTTGCTTAGATGCAAGATCAGCAGCAGTGCATCCACCAGGGTGTTCTGGGGTAGGATCAGTGACTAAATTTGGTTTGGCTCCAGCAGACAAGAGAGCTGCAGTCATTTTCTCCCTGCAATAGAATAAAAGATATATTACAAGGAATTTCATCATTGAGGCATTACCCTCTTTCTTTAGCAAGTAAAGATCTCTGTATAATAAAAAACAAATAGCAGAAAATCCAAGCAGAACTACAACTTACAACAAATGAGTATTCATGGACAAGCAACAGCACCACTATTCTAGTACATGATAATATAATCGAGGAAATGCACACTAAGCCGCTCGTGTAACAAGATAAGAGTTGCTAAATAATAAAGATCTACATCAAATTGGCAGCCAGTAGGAAATATTTATACTGCTGCCTTGAACAGCATAAGTTCTTAGATTATGTTTCTTGACTGTCACGCTTATTAGTGCCAGTTCCCCAACCACCCTCACACTTAAGCCTTGATAAGTCCTATGGTTATCAAGATTGTTCATAAAGTATATACAATGTCTTACATGTGTCTTTTCTTCAAGATTTATTCATTAAGATTTTTATCTAGTCGATATCCAATCCCTTCTCTTAATCTAATTCACAAGCCAATACAGTCACTTGCACCACCATTTAGTTAGCCACTGACAAGAATGTTCTCCGCATTGAAAATTTATACCTTAAGTCTACATCTTAATGTTAGGCTTTTTCATCGAGTTATAGTAACTAGTTCCAGACAAGACAGCTCCTGTATTAAAAAAAAAAACTTCCTCAGAGAACACTCACCGTTTGGTCGTTATAAGCTACATTTAAACATCCAAGTCACTCATTGTGAATTTCAGAAGTTTTTCTTTATACCAAACACTTTTGACTGGCCAATTGAAAAGAACAACAAAGATAGCTTATACCACATGAAAATTCAATTAGAAAGGCCAGCTGCACAAGTATATGATCAACCAAAAGACATACCTTCCATAAAATGCAGCCCAATGGAGAGCTGTCCAACCATTTTTGTCACGGAAATCCAAAGACAAACCCGACTTTGAATATAGATACACGGCCCATGTATACTCTAAAATGGCACACATATGAATAACTCCCAAACCTTCATCATCAAGATAAGCAATTTTACTGCCCTGAATTATGCTTTCCAATAACCATTCTCGAAGTCTATTCCTTAGAGATAGCTCAAGTAGGTCATCTTGTGCCTCATGAAACGAAATTTTCTGGTCCTCGAGTGACTCAATGAGATAGGCCCATCTGTTAGCAATGTGGCTGGTCTTTAAAGCAAATTTTTTGGCTTCTTTGACAGAATTCTGAGATAATTTGGAGGATAGAATATCCAAGCTTTTTGACTTCAAATAAAGTAAATGAGTAAGCCTCGTCTTCATTCGCAACTCCATCCACTTGTTTGTGTCTTCAGAGGACACCAGGGTAGTCGGTGATAGTGAAGAACGGTACTCAAATGTCAGAACTTGGCTTATCGGTTTTGACCCATCTAAGCTCAGATAAATATTTACAAATCCAGGCTTATGCGGTGATATAAAGCAGCGAAAAACACCAACTTGAAGAACTTCTACAGAGACAGATGCATCGCCACAGACACAGGTTATATCAGAGATTGCAAGATGTGCGTACTCTTTGTGAAAAAACCCAGTTAACAAAATCTGCAAATTGAATCATCAGGTCAACACTTCACAAACTTGGACTTCAGACAAATTTAAAACAATCAAAAATCCTTGCAGTTAAGAAAAATGGTGACATAAGAAAACCATTTAAGTAACATGACCATTTACATGGTTTTCCTAGATTTGCCTCTAAAAACTTTGAATGAGTGAAATGTGCTCACAAATCTCTCATGCAACATCTAAAATGTCTAAACAGACCCCTATATGCCGGGAATGAGCTGTCCCTGTTGATTGCATGGAGTCGTAGACCCACATCCCATCTCAATTAATCTAAAGATAATTTCCATGCGCAATTCACATCACAATCAGGTCGGTCAAATTACTAAAGGTGAATCAATAAGAAGACAAGCCAGAACCATTCAGTAAATTGTACGTAATTTGATATTTTTTAAGAGATGTTAATAACCTTTGTATTTTCAGTGGAGAAAGCCCATCCAGGTGATATATCAGTAATGGTGAAAATTTGGTCTGGAAAGGATGACTGTGATTGCCTCAATGCAAAAGAACCTGAAGGAGCTTGACTTGGACATAAAGATTGCTCAAGCATTGAATTTTCATCTGATCGGGGTGAGTCGACAATGATGTCATTCATCCATCTACCGAAACTGTCCTGATTTTGAAGACTTTCTTTGGGAATCAAACTAGAGGAATTGACTGGGACATAGTTCTTTCCAGATAAATGGGTATTCAATTGACCACTGATTGACAGAAAGCTCGCCTCATCAAGAACTTTAACATTAGCACCGCTTCTACCAGGATTGTGACTACCATACCCCAAGTAAGGATTGATTTCAGAAGATATGTTGTTAAGTAAAAGAAAGCCTTCCTGTGAATATTAATATAGAATAATTACTAACAAAAAAACATAGGTTGCCAAAAAGAGTTTGGAAATGAAAATCGTACTTGTAATACTATGGATAAATGACAGCAAGTCGCATAAGTGAAAAGGACGTCAAATGAGAGTGGAAGCTATTTTCTCCCCTTTATTTCTATTTCAATCAAAACAACCAGAAAAATAAAAAATAGCATCCACCAAATTCAAAACTTCACTTGGGTCTAAAGAAGTCAGCTAAGTTGAACAACAATTATATGGCCACAATGAACATGAAGCAAAGTAGTAAGAGTGATACTGAATACTGCCTGACTAGCTGAGCAAGTAAAAGCCTCTAGTATGTAGTTACAAATACTTACTAAAGGCTTTAACTAGCATGGGGGGAAGTCCCGTGATAAATGATACACATTTATTATGAAAAGAGTTTACCATTTGAGTTTATAGAGCCAACAAAACTGGATCATATCTGCACTGGATGCATGATCATCCATCTGATGATTCGTAAAAATAAAATATAAAAAAAATATGGCGCTTCCAAAAAACAAAAGGAAGTAACTGCATATGCAAAATGTGAGCTATTTTTCAGCAGATTTGTTTAGCTATTGATGCTAATGAATAAACAACAGAGCTAGTTTATCAGATACAAGTCTGAATAAGTCACCTAAGTCACCGCAAAGACTGAACTACAATAAATCCGCCATAATCTAATCATAGTCTTCTCTAATAATTGTGTCTGTTTGGCTTCACAATCTCCATCTACAAGCCAGAGTCTTTAACATGATTCATACTCTAGTTTTATTTGGTACTAAATCATATCAGAGACAGATCCAAGAAATTTCCAAAACCTTTATGACTTCCACAACGAACAAATCCAACATGCTGACAGTGAACACTAAACAGAGACAGATAATGATATTGTTTTGCTAAAAAAATGTAACCATTCAGTGAACTACTCACTTGATTGTCATCACTTGTAATAGAATGGCTGGAAGTCTGAGTACCTGCAAGTTGACCTCATTAAACAACAATTGAAGTTCTGTATAACCTGTTTATTTTAAGAATAAATTGACCTCTTTACCTTCTTTTGGTGCTATGATATTGGCAGGATCATTAGTCACTAAAAGTTCGTCCCATTCAAGAGTATTGATCTCATGCAGCGTTTTCTCATGAATATGTTCTGTAATGATTTCGCCTAGTTCTGTTGGTAAAAAAAGGTTAGCTAAAAACATTTAAATGATAGATTTCAATTGGATTTAAAGGCTTCCTGAATGAAGTTTCAAAATGGATCATGAATACAAAATGGCCTATTAGGGCAATGGACATAAAACCAAAGCCTTTAAATTTCAATAAAAATAAAGTTATAATCGCTGCCAAATCGATATTATATTGCGGACGAGATATTCTATTTGCAATATTCCTCAATCAATGTAATTTCAATAATGTTTATGTAGATCACCTGAATAAAGGTTTTGGCCAGTGTAGTGTGACTCAACGTGGCCTGAATCAGTTCCATCTGAGAGCAGCTGATGAACAGATATATCTGAGTTTCCGGAACTAGAATTCGAATTCACAGGTGTATCTGGAGCACCCTGCAGCTGCAACACCATGATAGTAAGCTGACATAGTAATGCTGGACTAATCAACTGCATATATCCAGAAAGTACTGTAATTACATGTTCCAAAATCATCCCTGGGAGGAACAAAAGACAATAATTTCATTTTAAATCGGGTGCTGAAACATTTTTGTTTTTATTTTTATCAGCAATGGATACAGACAATGGGTAGATTGTTTTTATGGGACCAAAAATATCTAATTTTCCATGCATATGACTGCGGAACTTCAAGATGGATCTGTTTCAACTCCTAGTCGAGTACATAAAATACTAGCCGCTGTTTTCGTACTTGAAAGGGTTGCAGAAACAGTGTTTAGATGATAAACTTAAGCATGAGTCATTTCCTCAGCTAAAAACTAACCTCCTGCGTTTCACGGTAATGAACAAGAACTATGTGTTCCAAGCTCCTACAGTGACAGATGAAAGAACCGAGATAAAGTAAGATACATAAGCAAAATAGGGATTTATGCCTCTCCTAGACATAACCTACTTGTCAAGCAGCCAGTAACAGCGGCGAACAAACGTCAAATTGTCATGTCCATGAGCATAGTAAACATGGATTCTTTCTTCATTGCCAACCTGTGCCATAACCAACAAGTTTATGATCTTCAAACCAAAAAGTGAAATTCGATGGGCCTTGCATTACCCACATTGAATGTGATCAATATTTGTACGAGATTTTAATATTACAAATTATATACTTATTATAATTCTCACTTTTAGGTGCTCGTGGGCTTCTTTAATGGTCTTCCCATCATTTTTCTTCTTCCAGTTATGACCATCTCTCCGGAAGTTCCTCAGCATTTTACGGTCATAGAGAACAACTGTGCCGCCTGGCCATATCAAGGTATTAAAAACTTCAATACTTGATAAATGGATAATATATTAGAAAAACAAGTGTCTTAAAGAAAATAGAGAAATTCCTTGATATGTTGAGCCTATCAAGGCCAGCTTATGCAAAACAGTGAGGAAAAATAGAGAAAGTCCAGTAATATGAAGACGATTACTTTTGGGCAAGTTTAATGGCTTGGCGTGAATGTTGAAGTACTTATAGTTGCAAAGTAATGCATGAATTTCATTAGGCCTGAGCCATCTTGATTTGGCTTCCTCCAACATGTTTGCAACATCCAAATCTGTCAGTTGAGTGAGAAAAATTGGTTAGGGTAACATAAAATGTGTGAAAATGACAAGGAAAGCACAGCACCAAAGAAGAATCATAATCCATCCAATTTTATGCATCATTGGGTGAGGACGAGGGCTTTAATCTTCCTTTGGCCAAATCGGCTAGTTTCCAATAATATAAGAAAAATCATAATAAGAATCAATGGGAAATGAGAAATTTCATTTTATACTTACAAAAAGAAAAGAAAAGAGTAGTAATCAGAGAACACCAAACCCTAGGTAGTGTTCCTGAGTTAGATTTAGGAGGGGGAGGGAAGGGATGAGATGGGAAAAATTAAAAAGTGACTGTTCCTGGGTTTTTTTAGGAGAGATTTGGAGGGGGAAGGTGGCTTGGAGGGGTTTAAAACCTCATTTCTTCTACTCCCAGATCGGACGGATTTGGAAGGGAAAGGGACATTAAAAATTTATTCATTAACATAAAAAATATTATGTAAGATTATTTTAGTCAATTTTTTTATTTTCTTCGCTTATCCCTTCCCTTCCCTTCCCTCAGAACTCTCCTCTCCTCTCCTCTCCAAACTCAGGAACAGAGTCAGTGAATCTGATAAAGTTTTTGTGTGTTGATAATTCACGAGTAACGGAAGTAACATGTGCAGAAAGGAGGGGGTAGAAAAGAAAGAAGAGGATACCAGCCATGGTGTGGAATCCATGAATCTCGGAACCAGCAAGCAGCACGGCATCCATCAGCGTCGTTCCCCTGCCTTCTACCGAAAGAAGCTTCGATCAAAAAATAGGAATTGGAGCAGAACAGAAGCTGCTTATATGACTCGGATGTTGAAAAATACACAGCTGAGCCGATAGTATGGAATCGCAGACAGCTATATGTTGTACGGTACGAATCAATTCTGCAGGATGAAGAAGATGATTAGATTGGACAGCTGAAAGCAGCAGCTTAACAACAACAACACTCTCTTTTATCTCTCTCTTTTTTTATTATATTTTATCACGTCAAAAAAAGAGCAGGTCTGAACTTGACCACTGCGGAAAGTTGCTCTCTTCTGCTGTTGACATTTTTGAGCCTCGGGTGGTCCCGCGTTTTCTAATTTTTTCCACTGGAAACTTCAAATTAGGAGAAAATTGAGAACTGAACTGGATGGTCGGTTAAGTTGATCTAATGGCAGAAAAAAGTGAACAGGTATCGTGTTGATTTTTGAAATTAGGTGACTTAGCGCTTGTTGGGTGTTACTCAGGGACAAAATGGGGAGGAGAAAATCACAATCTCTCACCCATAAAAGTACAATGTCAGATACCCATTAATTTCTCAAATTTATTTATTTCTCTCACCTCTTTTTTTGGAAAACCCATTAATTTCTCTCACCACACCTCACATGCAACTCACTCGTGTTTTCCTATACTTTGTGTTTTATTGTGTTGTGTTCTGTGTTTCTTTGTGTTTTGTACCTTGTACCCGGTCATTTAGCCTAGTGTTTCGCATTTTGTGTGTTGTATTTTCTGTGTTTTCTGCTTTTTGTGTGTTGTGTTTTCTGAATTTTTTGGATTTTTGGGTTTTGTGTGTTGTGTTTTCTGGATTTTCTGGGTTTCTAGGTTGTGTGTGTTGTGTTTTCTGGGTTTTCCTCTTCTTTCATACACACAAGACACAAGATACAAAACACAAACACACAAAACATGGATAAAAAACACGAAAAAGCTAAAAACATAAGAAACATCACACACCACATACGTAAAGAAATACAAAAACTTGAAAACATGAGACACAAAATGGGTTTGTTGGAGAGAGAGAAATATATTTGGTTGAGAGAGAAATGGATTTGGGGGGAGAGAAATGAGTTTGTTGAAGAGATAAGATTGTCTTTGGATGAATTTGAGTGTGTATGAGAGAAGTCAAACAAATATATTTCTCTCCTAATTAAAGGCACACGCAGGCAATTAAAAACACCAAACATATTTCTCTCCTAATTAAAGGCACACAACCATATTTGGGTAGGTTGAGAGAGATATGCGAGACGAGAAACATAAATGCACATTCCTCAAACTCACCCAAAGACAATTCTCTCTCTCCAACAAACTCATTTCTCTCTCAACCAAATATATTTCTCACTCTCCAACAAACTCATTTCTCTCTCAACCAAATATATTTTCCCCTCTCCAACAAACCCATTTTGTGTCTCGTGTTTTCAAGTTTTTGTATTTTTTTGCGTTTGTGTTGTGTGATGTTTCTTGTGTTTTTAGCTTTTCGTGTTTTTTGTCTGTGTTGTGTGTTTTGTGTCTTGTGTGTTTGTGTTTTGTATCTTTTGTCTTATGTCTCTTGTGTTTTGTGTGTTTGTGTTTTGTGTCTTGTGTGTTTGTGTTTTGAGTCCGTGTCTTGTGTTTCTTGTGTTTGTATTTTGTGTGTTGAGAGAAATGTGTCAAGTCATATAAGGTCATGACAAGTCACGTAAAACACAAAACACACAACACGGACAAAAAACACGACAAACTAAAAACACAACAAAGCCCCCAAAAAAGCTAGAAAATACAATACACAAAATCCAGTATACCAACCTAGAAAATCCAGATTTAAGAAACCCAGACAACCTAAAACCCAGAAACCCTAGAAAATACGACACACAAAACCCAAAAAATTTAGAAAAATACAAAAACACGATACACAAAATCCAAAAAACCCAGATTTACACCCCAAAAAATACGACACACAAAACCCATAAACCCAAAAAACCTAGATGTATACCTAGAAAACCCAAATCTATACCTAAAAAACTCATATCTATACACACAAAACCCACATCTATACCCAAAAAACTCAGATCTATACACACAAAACCCAAATCTATACACACAAAACCCAGATCTATACTCAGAAAACTCAGATCTATGCCCAGAAAATATAAATTTATACCTAGATAATCCAGAAAATACAACCCGCAAAATCTATTATACCTACAAACTCAAAAAACACAACACACACAACTGCAGAAAACCCAGAAAACACAACCCACAAAACTCAATATACCCACAAACCCACAAACTCAGAAAACACAACACACACGTAAGAGAAAGTCTGAAGCTTTAGTCTTTCAATGGAGATGATACGAGAGTGAGTGAGTGCAAATGAGGTTGATGGGTTTTGAGAGAGAAAATTGAGTGGCTTCCACTCACTCTCTTTCTCACATGGGAAGTTGGAAAAGAAACTTTCTAACAAATCTTTGTTTGCCCACAATACCCCTCCACTCACTTTTCTAGTAAAAAGTAAGATGTGATAACCACCATTGGATTGGAACGATCCTAAGACCAGTACGAGGTTCTCAGTTCTCACATGGAAATAGGATTCCCAACGGAACCTCTCTCTCTCTATATATATAACCCTTTGTTTATTATTGCTCGAAAAAATTAGTTTTAATATGAAGATTTTGTGATTCTCAAGAATATTATTCATTTATAATAGATCTAATGATTATATTTATCAAACTATCATATGGATCACCAAGACCGTATATCTGATGACTATTTATAACTAAGGGAAAAGTATGAGAAGAGGTGTACTATCATCACTTGCAAATTTGAAGACATTACTATCCCTAATTTGAAATTCTGAAGTATTTTTATTTTGACCTCTCATGGGTAATAATACTATTTGCAATTAACTCAGATATACTTTTAGTATTTTCAAACACGCTCCTACCTTGATTACATTTGATCCATCAATTTTCGTCTGCTAATTTTTAAAAACATTATTATCACACTTTATGTGGATACCATAAATGGTGTAATTATTTTAGAAAATAATAAAAATATATTGGATGTAATTGTAAATAGTGTAATTACACATTGGGGGCCAAAATGAAAAATACCTTAAAATTATAAATTAGGGATAGTAATGCCCTTAAATTTGCAAGTAGCGATAGTACGAACCCTTTTTTCATACTTTTCCCTATAATTAATTACAAATCATTTTCATATAGCATTAGTTTATTTACGTTATAGGTCTCAAAATAATTTTTTTTTCAAATGAGCCTTTTCACAAAAAAGATAGTTTTCCGATTAGTCTAGATTTCAAATTTTTTTCCAAAATGGTCTACTTTTAATCAACCGATGTCTGAAACTAATGTTGAATTAAAAGCTCATCCACTAATTCAAACTTGTGTGTAGGCTAGCTGCTAACTAAGCAGTCCCATCAACACATACATGGCGAAGAGCCAGTTTGACACTTACATTGGACGAAGACTAGACGTCGTTTCAAACAGCGATTGGATATCAAATTCATATGCCAATATAAAATCGCAATTAAACTTAACTCAACACATTTCCCTCTCACATCGTGAATATAAGCTGGTCTGGATACGAGACAAGAGCGGGCGAGTTACAACAAAAGGCTTCATGAATTTTATGCTTTGCCTGCGCTGAGAAGTAGAGCCTTGGAGCGTATTTCGATCAACCAGCTCCCCGAAAAGATCATTTGGCTTTAATGGAAGATCAGGCACATTGTTGTTCGTCGAGATGAGCTCCTTGAATCTTGATGCTTCCACCTGGCTTCCAGATGCAATGGAATCCTTCAAGCATGTCTTCGGGCATGGTAGAGTGGCGCTTAAGATTTGGACCTGGTTGGGAAAGATGATGAATCTTCCGCCTTTGTCGTCCTTCCAAGTTTAATCATGTTTGACAAATGTGATGATTGTTTGTGTGATTGTTAACATGGCTGGAAGCGTGATCTTAGAGTTTGCACCTATGATCATACAAACCATATATCAAATTAAAGATTTTGAAACATTACTAATTGTTCAGCCTATGCTCATAGAAAATAAACTTTAAAGTTTAAAAATGTTATCATAAGTTGAACCATTGATCAAATTTTAAAATCTAAAGAGCAATCTTTATTTTTCTTTAAAATTTAGAATAACATACATATGATCACGCTTGAAGCCTGGTCAATATGTTTTTAACATCAATTTTTTTCTTTTTATCATGCTTTTCAATTTGAATGTGATATATGTTTTTAAAAGGAACAATTATATTAATTCGATTCACCCAATATTATTTTAACAATCACCAGTTTTATAATTTTTTTAATCAATACCAAACTTAATAAACTATCATAAATGGTAAATAAAAGTCAATTTAACAAAACCAAATATATAATTAAGGCAGCATATTTCTGCTCAACAAGTATTTGAGCCTCGCCCTTTAGATAGAGCAAAAAATCATATGTATGTTTCATTAGACCTAGGTGCTTGGTAGTGTTCCTTTGTCTCTTGAGTACGCTTAAGTCTATATTTAACTACATATTTTAAAATATATTTATCATTCTATTTTCGCATTTTTCTACTCCATAACATAATTTTGAGGAATGCAAATTTTGCTGACAATAAAAGATAGATTGAACAAATTAATAGTATAAAAGTAGGGATTTGAACTGTTGGGCGATGAATCTTTTCAGTTTGGCAGATATATGGAAATGATTATAGTGTTCCAACTTTGAAGACAATAAGAGATGATATGAAAGTGGACAGAAGAGACTGCAAAGAGAGCATCACATTATACACAAAGTCACAGGATCAGGGATCCATGGCGCTGGCTTCTTAATTCTCCTAGTAAAATCTATGTAATGAGAAAGCTAAGATTTCTAGTTAGATACACAGAGAGAAAGAGGCCGGACTAGGTTTCATATAAAGAGGAAGTTTGGCTTAATGAAATTATATATTGTTCTACTATTTTATCACACTTGTAAGTTTCAAATAAGATTATTGTTTGAATTTGAGTAACTTCTAATCCCATTTCGAATTGTAAAACGTGACCAATTGTTACCTGTAACTAGGGTGTCAACGGGTCTGGTCCGGACCCATTTGGAAGGACCCGGACCCATTTCATTCGGGTCCGGATCCAGATCCAGACTCAATAATTTTATAAATATTGGATCCAAAATCCAGACCCATTATTTTGACCCGTTAAATCCAAAATCAATTCTTCTAATGCTCAAGTATCAAATAAAATAAATAAATAAATATGAATTTATAAAAATAATAAATTATGCAAACATATGTTTATATTTAAATTCACTTTAAAATAAAATTAATTGATATAAAAATTAATTTTTTAAACAAATAAATTTTTTTATTTTAATTTTTTAAAAATTATATTATATTTTTAAATTTTTTTATTTCAAAATAATTTTTAATTGTTATATTTTTTTAATTTTTATTTTTTACATTTTTTATTTTTTAATTAATATTTTTTATAAATATTAATTTATTTTTGAAATCCAAATAGACTAATTATCAAAAAAACTCAAAAAGATTCATTATAAAAACCCAAATGGGTATACTCTAATGGGTCCAAGACCCAAATGGATCCAAATTGATAGACCCAGATCTTTAAAAAATGAATCTAGATCTGAGTTTACCCTATCCAATTGAGAGCCCTACCCGTAACTAAATAATAATCACGCTTTCAAGAAAGAAGCTGGATCATGACTTAATTGTAATAAATTAGTGATCATGCTTCTTAATTAAAACATGATCATTGATTAGTGATAATTAAGCATTATTTACACTAATGGATGAATCGTGCTCATTAATTATAGGTAACCAATGATCATGTTCGTTATTGAAAGCATTACCATTAATATTTACGACTAAGCATGCATGGAGATCGATTCATTGTAAAATGTGTGATAATTGCTTAAGCATATATAACACTCAGACGTGACCATGTTGCTTACAAAGACGGGCCAGTTTGGACATACTCAGTAGCAGTGGCGAATTCATGCTTTGCTTAGTAAGGTCAGATGATTCCGTTGAATATTTTTCTGATAATATATTTATATGTTATTTTAGGTTATGAAATTCAAAAATAGTTATAAAAAAACCTCTAAAAATCAAAATGACTCCTCTAAAATTAAAACTATACAATAAATAAATCCACTTTACGTAAATATTTTATAACTAACCCCTCTTAATATTATTTCTGGATCCACCCCTGCTCAGTAGTCAGAAGTCATGCTTTGGAGCATTGATCGTGATCATTATAATTATTGTAAGGGGAAAAATTCAAAAGGGGTCCTGAACTATCACCGTGTACCCAATTACGGTCAGAATTAACACGATTTTCAAAAAGGGTGCGATGAAAAAAAAGGACTGATTTTCTAAAATAAAATGCACCATTACATTTCAAAACTAATATTATTATAAGATTTTGATTTGTATGTGAAAATTACGTCGTTTGGTTATCAAAAGAGGTAGTTTTCTTTATGTGCGCAAAATAATATAGTTTATTTTGATAAGCAAACGACGTATGTCTTATAATAATATTAGTTCAGGAATGTAATGGTAACTTTTATTTTAGAAAATCAGACTAATTTTTTTTTCATCGTACCCTTTTTGGAAATCATGGTAGTTCTGACCGCAATTAGGTAAGTGGTGATAGTTCAGAGCCCCTTTTGGATTTTATCCCTTACTGTAAACCAAAACAATCCAGATTTAATAACATCAAAGATCACAATTCATTTTATTATTTAATTATGATTGGATATTTAAAACGTGAAAAAAATATACAAATGTAATTAATAGAAATATGATCACGGAAAAATTTTATACTTGTGCTAACTTTCTTTGAAATTAAAATAAATCTAATATATTATCTTCCATTACATTTGAATTATAAAAATTTATTCAATAACAAACAATGATAGCATTTCAATACATTTGTTGTGTTTTTTTTATTTTTGAAAAACACTAAAAAAAACTCGAATTAGAGCCGCTTCCTCACATACGGTTTGAACTATCCAAATTTTCATAAAGGGTGCAATTATTTTTGATTAATTTACAAAACAAAAGATACAATTAAACTCCTAAACTAATTTTTACTATAAGAATTACGCATGTACATGAAACTGCATCAATTTAGGTCACAACTAAACAATGTAGACTTGTATTGATAACAAAATGATGCATTTTCATTAAGTTTTTTCCCAAATGTTAAATTTTTTGGTTTATTTATTGATCGAGCCGAATAAATTCAGCTTTACAATAAATCAAACCGGTTCATTTCTTTTCTTCTCCAACCATCTTCTACCCTATTACGACCGAATCCGCACCGTCTTCATCGTCATTTTTGCATTTGCAACATCACACCCCACATCTTGTTCAGATGTGTCTGACCCGGAAGAGGAAATCCTTTTTCAACTTTCATTCAATGTGGCTGGACCATGTGAGATTTGATCCCATTATTAGGGGTGCGTGGAGGAGGGATTGCCATGCAAATCCGCTCCTAAATTTTACAAAAAACCTAAAAGAGTGAGGAAGGTGCTGAAACGCTGAATTGAGGAGGCCCAGGTGGAGTTGAGTGCTGCCGATTCAGATATCATGCAGGGCTGGTATGAGGAGAGGGAGGCGTGGCTGGCTGCGACTCTGCTAGTGTCAAGGATTCGGGCTAGGTCAAAACTGTTGGAGGAGAAAAACAGAATGCAATAGTTGAAAGGAGGTGATAAGAATTTTCATATGTTTCACTTGGCGATGAAGGTTAGGAGGATGCAATCCCGGTGTCTTATTGAACTTCCTTTTCGGGTATGGTAAGAGGATAGGAAAGAGATTGGGCAGGCGGTGGCTCAACATTATGAACAAGGCTGACATTTTAGAGGTCCAGTGTGAAACTATAAGTGAGGCTTCAATTTAATTAATAATATTAATTTTATAAAAAGAGGGACGCTGACCTCTATTTTATTAAATAGGAAGCAGAAAAGCCTGGTTCAGGACAAATACACGAATGAAAGGGGACATATACCTAACTTCCAAATACATGTTAAAAAATTCAAATAATACAAATAAAAAAAGCTTAGTCTTTACATAAAAGAATAACAACATAATAGTCGTATCAAAAATCCTATTTGACTAATAACAATCTTCTCGGGTTTTTTGAAACAAAGCCCTCAATCAAATTTTCTTATGCAACTTTCTCCAAGTGGTCATTTTCAATTGGTAGCCACGCCAATTCATTAAGTCTCTCTTGTGACATTAAAGATCAAAAATGAGACTTTAATACTTTTAAATTAGAAAACTTCTTTAAACAGATGCAACAATCACAAGAATAGTGAATAGTATTCTATAAACAATAATTACATTAGGAAAACAATTCATATGTTTCAAAAATTACAAAATATGAATGGGACGCATGTCTTTTTTAGGAAAAAAGATCCATAAGCAATTTCATTTCCAAGTACAACTCATTAGCATCAACATCATTACCATCACCGTTTTTAAGTGCAATTTCTAAAGCATCACAAAAAAACTTCAAACACATGTCATCCAACGCATTCAACTTTGTAGAAGTAAATAAAAATCTAATTTTTTTTCATAATCTATATATTGCTCAAATCTCATACTAAGAGAACTAATAGATTGATTAACTATATACAAAAAAATAATTAACTCTAAATGCATCTTCAGGAGATTGTGAAGCAACTAGTGGTTCATCATGTGAATTTTCATCAAAATGTTTCTTTCTTCGTATTTGATGCCTATGAGGAAATAATGGATCAAATTCTAATTTAATGGCAGTTTTTTAGGATGTTCAATTACATTAGAAAAACTAACATCCCTATATATGTCAAAACAGAAATCAATCCTTTAATTATATCAACATTTACATAAATAAGCAAATCTATAGACTGTAGGCTCTTACTAACTGAATTCACATAATTTAACATGTCATACCATATTACTGTAGCCACTAAAAGTTCAAAATCTCCAAGTTCATTTTCAGTTAATGATTTTGCTTAACTTTTTATTTTGGAGTCATTATCTTTTCAGACAATTGAAATAAAACCTCTCTTATCTCCACGATTTGAAACATAATTGCTCTTACACTATCGACGCGACTCTCCCAACGAGTAGATGACATTGATTTAAGCGTTAAATCTTTCACATTATCTTATAAGATTTGTCATCTTTTAGTCGAATTTGCAAATATAGTATAAATGCATTGTATAACTCTAAAGAAATCCCTAGTTTCACAACAAGTATTTGTCATATCACACATCATAATATTCAAACTATGAGTACCACAAGGAGTATAAAATGCTCTACAACTAATAACTATATTTTTTTTGAGCTCCCTGATGTCCTCCTTTCATATTGGACCCATTGTAATATCTCTGCCCTCACACATTGTCTACATCTTGATGAAGAAACTTCAATTACTATAATAAAACATCAAAAGACCTTACTATGTAGTATCATTAATATTTATAAATCCCAAAATGATTTCTGAATCACAACATAACTGGAAGTCTGATCAACATAGCTCAATAACAAAGACATATGTTCCTAATGACTAACATCTGGAGTACAATAATTTAATATAATAGAAAAGTACTTTGCTTTTCTTATATTCTAAACAATTTTAGATCTAATAAAGCAAGCAAGCAAAAATATCAACTCATTTTAAGTTTTATGACCAAGATAATGAATGTGAATGTCATCATTTGTAATGCTAGAACATGCTCTTGTATAGTTAGATTAAACTCAACTAACATTTCAATGAAACCTAAAAATTTCCATCATTATTTTCATACAATTTTTCTTTAGTGCCACAAAATGCAAAACTATGTTTTGCAAGAAATTTCACAATATAGATTATTCTTAGCAAAACAATTTTCAATAATCTTTTTCTTTTTTAAGTTGTATTAGAGCTAAATGATCAATAGTTTTATTTACATTTAATCTAGAACGCAATTCATACCAAGTAGCTTAATTCTTTTTATGTTCTAAGCCAAGTTCATGTTCTTGAAGTCGAACGACTACATGAGTCCAATCCTCATAACCTTCATTTACTAATCCATCTTTGACATACCCCTTATTAAATATTTTATAATAAAAACAAAACACTATATCAAGCTCTTTTGAATAAACAAGCCACTCTCTATCTTGAACTTCACCATTATCCAAAATTCTAATATATAAATCTGATACAAATCGCCTTCCAAACTTATTTTTAGGTCTTTTTTGAGTAGACCTGTCTCTTTTAGAACCCTTCGTCGCTAAAACATTAATCATTTTAGAATCAAGAGCATACCAACATCTCGAATCAAAAATATCAATATGAAAACTTAAAGACTCATTATCATCATCATTCAAATTCTCAATAATAGCCCTGCTACCAAGGGAATGTATCACTATCTTAATTGTCATCCTTGCTACTATTGTCATTACTATCACTACGATTATCCATGAAAAGTTCATCATCACTAAAATTTATATTTTGCTCATTAGTAGTCTCATTAGCATCCAATGTTCTATTAATGTTTTCACATTCTAAAGGAGCTTGTAATTTTTTTACAACAAATTTATCAAGAGCTCATTGTTGAGATTTAATTAATTTTACCTTCTATTTCGTTTACTTCTCATTACTAGACTCAAATTTTCAAAATTCTATAAGACACACAAAAAATATAAAAATAATTGAACAAATAAACCTCAATCAGCCTGTCTCCAGGCTCTAATCTCAGTAATATAAATCTGATAAAAAGGTAAATTTAAAAATTAAATACTTAAGTCAGAAACAACAACAATAGTAACAATCTGTTACAAATCTAAAAAGGAAGTAGATTGAGTAGGATATGGTCATGTGTGTGGATTTGATGTGAGATACAGTAGTGAGAAGAAGTATCCAAATGATACATTGAAATACAAATTTATGTATTGTAATAGGGAGGGGTTTTTCCATAAACGTAAATCTAATACGTTAGATATTGATGATGGAACTTATAGATATAGGAAGAGGATCTTCCAAAGTTGTGATTGTGGGGTAGTGTTGTTGATTGAATTTGATGTTGATAGAACGTACATGTTTTCTCATATGTTAAAATGCAAAATCGATTTTCATGTGTTGAATCTGTGTGTTTTCTAAAGGCGAGCCATAATTTGAACTATGTCAATAGTCTTTCATATAGAGTGCTGTAATTTAAATATTGGTTCAAGTGTGGCTCTCAGACTGTCAAAGAACTTTCTCGCACAGGGGAATATTGAGGCTTAGACGAAAGACTATAAAAACTTTTCACAACATGTTAAAGCATTTATTGAAAGTTGTGATGCGCAAATGATTATTAACAAATCGGCTAGGCGGAACGTTTCAACAATTAATTGGTCTGAAACGGAGATTTTTAGAACACTGTCCACAACAACCTTTGTCCATGTGCATTGATTTAAAGTTCATATGTCGAGCATGCTTTTGTTACAAAGTTCATAAAAATAAGCTTCATAATGCTTATGTTAATAACATGCATTTACTTTAGAGTATATGGTCCACTATCAAAACTCATAGAAGGTGCATTTTTCTTCTTCGTGCTTTTTTGCAACTTCTGGGTTGGAAAATACCTCATATGTGCATTTTAAAATAAAGTTCAATTACCCCATATCACATTATGACTTGAATCGCAAATCCAGACATTTAAGATTTTCAAACATAATTCACCTAACAGAATACATACAACCGCAAATCATGAAACAACCATAGTACTCAAATCCATTTTTTAACCAAGTTCGTCCAAATTTGGTGGAGTGTCTATTACCGTTTCATTGTTTGGAAGCACCTAATTGAACAAATCATTAAATAATTAAGATTTTCAAGCAAAGTTCATCCACTCGAACATAGATCTGCAAAATATGAAATAGTTGTTATACTCAACCCTTTATCTGAACAAAGTCTGTCAGGATTTGATGGAGTATCTACTGTTGTTTCATAATTTGCAGGCACCCAACTGAAGAAAGTTCTTCAAAATTTTTTTATAAAACATTAATTTGTACACTTTTGGCGAACATTTCTGAAACTATTACCATTGTTGGGAGGAAATGAATTTCATTCGAGAAGGAAGATAAAGAATGTTAGAAAAAATTGGAAATAACTTATGGAAGAAGGGGAAGAAGGACGATCTTTGAGGCAGTTGATGTAAATGAGATGTATGCACTCTAATTAATTTTTTACCCTTTCATCATTCTTTATGTTAAAAATGGTTAATGTTATGTTCATGTTTTTGCCCCTTAACGTTTGAAAATATTACCTAGCCTGACACGTGGAGGCATTGGATGAACTTAATTTGGATCGTTGCTCAGCCGAGTCAAATAGTGAATGAATGAGTTTGCAATACGTAACACAAATAGGGGTTCATGTAGGATTCATTGCCTATATGTGTGTGTGTGTATATATACATATATATATGGGGGTGGATCAGGTGAAAACCAATTTGAATATGTAAACTGTGAACCGTTTTTAATCGTTGGTCTTTTTCAAATCAATGCATCAGATTTTTTTGATTTTATTAAATAAGCACATGTTAATTAATTATCTTTTAATGTTAACCAGATAAAATTTAATTTTTAATCTAGAGTATATTCTTTCCTTTTTTTACGTTGCCATTTAAATAATAAATCCCTTGATTTACGTCTCTTTCAGAAATTGCAGCGACGATCTTTTATCTAGAAAAAATTAAAATTTTCTATCGCCTCCGTCAATCACGATCATCTGATGTGCACCATGATTATATGGTGCACATGTTACAAATTTGGAATGGTGCACAATAATTTACTGATGCACCACTTGGTGCATAAACCATGAATCGGTGCACATATTAATATTAAATGATGCACTTTTTTATTATGAGATAATACATCATAATTTATTGATTAATTTATTATAATTCACCATTACATGGGCATTGTTGCATATTTGAAATGGTGCACAATACATGGTGCACTGCTACATATTTGAAATGGTGCACAATACATGGTGCACTGCTACATATTTGAAATGGTGCACAATACATGGTGCACACGACATGGTCGATGTGCGCGAGAATTGCTCTTTGCGGACGTAGTTACGCGTCGTCGATTGATCATTCGTGATTGGTCTTGCGGAAACTTAGGAGATTGGTGATGAAAGAAGCAGCAGAGAGATGGATTTGAGGCATCATCTTCATCGTCCAAGGTTGGAGAAGAAGAAGCAAGATAGAGCAATAAAAGCAATAATTTGAAATATATTAGCGATTTAAATGATTTGATTAGATATGGGATGCGTGATTTATGGTAACTGATTCAAGGATATATTTACTCTATTTTGTATTTATAAATATTTTAATTATAGAAAATTAAACCAAATCTTGTCCATTGAAATTATTAGATTTAACTGATATGATTAGTTCACAGTTTACATATCCAAATCGGTTTTCATTTAATCCACCCTATATATATATAAATTCGATAAGAGATTGACCTTAGATTAGAGGAGAGCATTTTTTAGGGAAAAACATTCACCAAAGTAAAACAGCTTAACCGAGTTGATTCGATTATGTTAATCTTGTTAAAAATAAAAAAAATTAATTCAATTTGTTATGAGAAGAGATATTCTTAGATTCGGTTAACCAAATTAATCGAAAATAAATCTATTAAATTAAAAAAATATATAAAAATATATTTATGTTATTAAATGGTTTATTTTAAATCCATTAATTCGGTTAATTGAACATTTATCTGATAACCAAATTAACCGATTTATTCGATTAACCATCTTGTTTGTTTCGTTTACCGATCAAAATTTTTGATTCTATTATAGTACTGATGATCCGTGTTCTAAAAATTCCGTTCCGGACCAATTAATCACTGATTAATCGCTAGACGGTGTTGAAACGTTCCGCCTAGCCGATTAATTATTCGAGACTTAATTTTTTATGAAAATAATAGTTTTTAAACATGTATATTTATAATTAATTATTAAATTTATAATTAATATATTTAATTCCGATTAACTATCCGATTAATCGTTCCGATTAATCCCCGCCTAACCAATTAATCGCTAGACGTTGTGCTCACCGGCTAACATTTTTTAGAACACTGCTGATGATCTACCCAGGAATCGATTATTTAGATTTGTTGAATACAAACTGTGTACGAACTAACATTTTTTTAACCGAACTATTTAAATTCCGTCGACTCATCGCTCCACAGGCATCATCACCTTCACTTGTTGAATCTTCGGCATAATTATCAAAATTGGACCGATTGATTCAACCGGTCGGAGCAGGTTCCACAATTAAAATAGAGAGTTAAATGGGCTTTGAACTCATTAGACTACATTCCATACCTATCAAATTAGTCTAATTAAACCAATATTAATTTTCTAACCATGGATTCATTCGAAAACGGAAATCTGAACCGTGACCGATTACCTCTGATTCTGATTCGGTTTTAATATTTATCGTGTCCGGGCTGCAATTTTAATTGTGTAAAGTACAAAAAAGGGGTATGTACTATACCCAATTTAAAAATCACGGTCGAAACTTTCAAAATTAAAATTTCAGGTTTTTTTATTTTTTCGGGATTGTATTGTAACTTTCAATACTAAGTCCTGCCTATCATAAATTATAGAAACCCTTGACATTTGAAGTTACAACAGTTTGATTTTGAGGAAAAAAATGACAACAACACTCAATTGACAGTTTGTGGCAGCCGTCTGCTACTTGTCTTTTTACTGTTCTAATTCGACAAATATATAACGTATAGAGATAATTCAATATATTATATATCATTTATCCATTTCAATTGTTGATATATAATGCTGGAACTCACTGACAAATTTCACAAACCAACAAATTTCACCAACAAGTTTCAATAATTTATGATAGGCGGGACTTAGAATTGAAAGTTACAATACAACCCCGAAAAAATAAAAAAAACCTAAAATTTTAAAGTTTGATAGTTTTGACCGTAATTTTTAAATTGGGTATAGTACATATCCCTTTTTTGTATTTTACCCATTTTAATTTGGTAACTTTGAATAACCAAAGGGCTATTTAGAAAAATTATGCCGGAATTCTCTTGAATCTCGTAATATTCTCTCTCTTCAAATTCGCCTAATCGAAGGTCGGAACGCGGACACTTAGACGAAGGGAGTTTGGAGAGAGAGAGAGGCAAGTGAGATAGTCAGGCGCCAGCTTAGCCTCAGCCTCTGACGTCAATGGCGGGTTAGGGTTTCGCCCTTCCATATCCAATAAGCCCCAACGCGCTCGTTTCTCTATTCGACTCCGACCAAGCCCTAATTGCCTGACTTTGTGTCGGCTAAGCTGTCGTTGCCGGGACAGAAGTCGCTTCCAGCGATGGGCGCGCAGGAGAAACCACCTGCCGCAACCAATTCGATGCAGGTCAGTTATTTTATTGTTTTCTGTTGGGTCTGCCGTGTAGTTGAGTTGAACTAGTCTTACTTATTATTGTTGCTGTGGAAATTCCGCAATACGAATTATTTCTGCTGTGATCATAGATTTGGTCGCCTGATCATGTTTACTGTTTGATTTGGTGGTCCCACCAAATGCCTTGCCCAAGCTCAATGGAAATCCAAATGAGTTACTTTCTTTAATATCTTCTCACTTCTCAAAGTGAAAATGTGTCCAGCTTGTTGTCATAGGGAGGAAGGTATCAGGAAATTCTTACTTATTTGCTTCACTTGTAGTATGGATAGAGGTCAGACCCTCATTGTTACCATTTGATGATAGTATGCACATAGATTGAAGAGATCCAGGATGACTGTTTCCTACACTTTCACAACTTACAGTCTCGGCTAAAGAACTCAACCTTTATGACAAGAAACCCAGTTCGACTTGAACTATATATAATGTTATAGCTGAAGCAGACCAGTCCTATTTTCTTAGTTCAATTATGCATTTTTACCTTTAAAAAATATTTTCTAAATACCATAAGTATATTGAGTATATTCCACATCCCTTACTCCCACAGTACTAGGGCTTAAATTTTGGTTTAAAGATCACTACTAGGAAAACCTATTTATCATGGTTTTGTAAGTACCTTATCTTCGTTTACGCTCCATAAATGCTGAGATCTCTGCTTATGTGGATGCCAAAATCACCAGCCTGATGGATAGGCATTCACAATATGGGTGTGCACGTGAGGGTTGTTTACCATTAAACTCATTTATATATTTGATGTCTTAGTTTCGTCCCCTTGTGGAGTTTGTGAACTACAATTGTTAAAAAAAGGTTATTTGTTTGATTTAGCGAATTTGAATTCAATTGCTTAAGGTCAATTGGGTATTTCATTGATGTGTTCTAGTGTCAAATAACAGGTATTTAAAGTTATGGCTTTAACATATTTAGCAAAACATGTTGTCTGTCTTTTTATGAACTCCAGCGTGTAAAGGTTTATCATCTGAATGATGATGGAAAATGGGATGATCAAGGGACTGGACATGTTACACTCGACTATGTGGAGGTTCATTTTTCATACTTTATCAGTTTTAATAATTCATCACCAGAAATTCAGTAATGATTTTGCTCACCTTGACATCGTCGGAAGTTACTATGCCTGTAAATAAAATATTGTTTCTTATCTTACAGCACTCGGAAGACCTGGGTCTAATCGTTTTTGATGAAGACAATAATGAAACATTGCTTGTGCACCGCATAAGCTCAGAAGACATCTACCGAAAGCAAGAAGGTTTTTTGTTTGATTTTTAAGCGCTGTCCTTTTTTATATTCTTGTGTATTAGTGTAGAATGCATATTTTTTTTTAATAATTTGGTTGTTATTCTTCATAGATACTATAATATCCTGGCGAGAGACAACCCAATTGTCAAATGAAATGGCCCTCAGTTTTCAAGAGGCTTCAGGCTGTTCATTTGTATGGTAGGCGCAAAGTCTTCAGTCAGTATCCATATACATACAGTATTGATTCTTATGTCCTCATATGTACTTCACAGGGATCACATTGGTAACGTACAAAGGAATCTGCAGTTTGCGTCTATGAATAGTAAGTAAACCTGTATGACTTTAATCTGTTTTATTACCATTGATGTACGTATTGAATTATAGCTAGTACTTTACCAGGAATGGGGTCTTATTTCTTTTCTATATATGTCTTTTCACGTGCTCTGTTCTCCAATGATGTTACCTGCTTTTAGTTTCCAACTTTTTGGATATTACCTTCTCTCCTATGTAATATCATTTTTTTCATAAAAATAGAAAAAAAAAAGCTTTATCCATCAAGTCGTAAACTTGTTAACTCGAATTTCAACATCTTATGGATCACTATTTGGTAGAAGCGATGACAGACAAGTTATAAATGACATGTCATAATATGGACACAAACTTAGTTGTTGGTGGCCTGAGGAAATAGCATCTTATAGCCACGATAGCATGTAAATGATGCAAGGAATGTAGTATTTGAGTATTATTCCCTCGTGAGAGATTTTTCTAATGTATGAGGCAAACATGTGAAAAAGTTTTGTTGGAAAGTATTCGTTCTAAGTAGTCTCCTCTTCAAGTGCTCAATTTTTTAATTTATGATAGAACCATGAATAAATATTTCGCCTACTACCAAGACTCCTTTTTCAAAATGTCGATCCCTTTATATTAAGCATCTCGTAATATTCTCGATCTTTTACTTGTCCATCTATGCAGCAGAGTCATTTCACAGCATTACTAGCGAGTTGCATGAGTTGCCACCTGTTGAGCTTTCGACACTACCTGTGATAGTGAAGGTTCTTCTCTGTTTTGCCTTGTTTTATGTTCTTGTGCTCGCAGAGCCTATCACCCATATGTTTTCAATAGGCTTTCTTTTTGTGGGGTATTGTCTTTTACAAATTACTTTATTAAAGTTACCGTCCTCATTTGTGGTGCTCGACTATGTTGCACGGGAACGGATACGGATGCGGGTACGGAAACGGATGCGGATACGGGAAACGTGAATTTTTAAAAAATCAGGATACGGATATGGGAGGGACACGCAAATTTATATTACATACAATATATAAATTAGTTATATTAATAATAAAAAAAAGTAATATTTAAGATAGAAATGCTTAAATTTGGTAAGTTTGATCACATCTAGAAATAAATACTTTTTATTTTTAATTATTTTATTCTTCAACATAGTCATTTTTCAAGCTAATTTGTTCCTAAAATTAAGAATGAGATAAAATAAACGTGTGCATAAAGAGATAAGAACAAAGCTTATCTTTGACTACCATATTCAGCACTTTTTAATTAAAAAACTAACATAAAATAAATAACAATCTCACGAACAGCCATGGGAGCTCCGTAGGTCGTGAGGCGGATACGGATCGACCGCCGGTGCGGAGGATACGAATTCCACCGCCGGTGTGACGGGTCGGAATTCGACGGCTGGTGCGACCGATCAGGGTTCCATCGACACGAAGATCAAACTGAATAGGTCGAGGGAGGTTGGGGATTTGGGAATTGATGATAAGAGACGTATCCCGACGTTTCCTCCGTACCCGTTTCCCAAACGTTTCCGATACGGGGAAACGTCAGGTGATTCCCGTTTCCGTGCAACATAGGTGCTCGATGCAGTGAAAGAATCTCAGTGTAACAATACATGAAGTATACTACACAAGATGACATTGTTGCATAAAATATGTATTTATGTCTCTTATGCTGTTGAATCTTGATTTAGCTATGTTGATAGCTAAATAATTAAGCTTACATTTTTATCACCTTCTAGACAATCACATAAAAATAACTAAGATACTTTTGGACTTTTCTTTCAGACAATTGCTGAAAGTGGAGTGGCTGATCAGATGCGTTTGGTTGAGCTTATTCAGAATGATGTAAGTTCGAAAAATATCGATGCTGATTGTTAATGCATGTTTTGTTGTCTTTATTTTCTTTACTAAGATGTGTTATATCACTTGCACACTCAGTATATTCCATTTTACTTAGCTGATAAGTCTTAATATTTCCTTCATGTGAACATAAGTTAGAAATCTTCTAAACTACATCATTGAATAGAATAAAGTACAACAAAAAAATTCGAATAACTCATTTTCATGGCATTGTATGAAGTCATTATGCTGATAAGACTTCAATTATTTCAAAATAACAAGTGTATCATATGTTTGGATGAATTTTGATTAATTTCATATCAAAACAAATGAACAATGTACTTTACCTTCTAAGTTGATGTACTACAGGTTGCTTTACTTTGTTTGCTATTTTGATGTGCATTATTAGAACTCGTATAAAAATGGTTTGATGTAGTGTATCTATGAGTATGCTCATGAAGGTTGGCATAAATTCTCTGAAACATTGTTTATGTTTAAAAAAAAATTATATACTATATTATATTCAATGATGTACTTTAACCGGTTTTGTGGTTTTCCATTTAGGTATGGTTTTTCACTGAACCCACCATATATTCATAGGATGAGGTTTAAGCTAGCACCCAAATAATAACTCTATAACGCCCTGGATGTCGTTAAATGAACTTTAGATGTAATGTTCAGATTCAACGGGCTTGAAAAGTTTGGCTTTGAATGGGCCTGAAAGTTTCATGGGCAGACAGATCCAAGTTCAAAAAGCGCTCAAGTTAGGTTTAAAATTTTAGGCCCAATGAATTTAAGAGTTTTGATCAAATGTTCCTCTTATGGTATATAGGGGTCATCGATTATCGCTGAAGATCGGGGTTATCATTTGAACCTCCTTATGTATGTATAGGGGAGGACTCAATGAAAAACATACTTAAATGGAAATAAAAAAAACTTGCATCTTTGAACAATAAATAGTACATCAATTTTCTTCAAAAACCTTTTATTAAAGAATCAACGTGAACTTTCATGGACCCACTTTGTTGGAAATTGATTAGAATTCGAAATATGAAGATTGAAGAGGGAATTAACTTATTTGAAAGTTGATAAAAGTTAAGAATTCTATTTTAGGTATTTATTAAATTACTGTTTTGTTAGAATGTGGATCGTATTTGATTTAGTATTAGCACTCCTATAAATGTGATGTTCTAGTGATATGAACAATTTGAGAGTGGTCAGAGAGTTCATCAGTAGGATTCATAAGGAATTCTCTTAAGTTTTGTTTAAAGTTTTTGTGGGTTTTTGTTTATAGAAAACCTATTAAAGTGTTGTGCAAATTGTATTCGAGAGTGCTGAGCAAAAAAAGTCTATTCTTGTTATACATATCTATTAATAGAGTAGATCGTACACGCAGGCTCTGATGGAGAGTTAACGACGTTTAAAATGTGGTCTTTCTTTTCTTTTATTCATATTATTGTAGGTGGTGCATGTGTTTTGTGTGTCGTGTCGTTGTTCCGTTGCACGTGCCGAGAGAGAGGAGATACCTTCCTATCTTAACAAATTGATATCAGAGTTGATGATTTGAAGAATGTTCACTACGATTGGGGAGAACCATCACTGCACACAGAGTTGGTAGACGAAATAAGAGTTCAGAAAAAGGCCTGAAGATATTATGTTCGCGTAAAACATGCCTAGATTATCTTCAAGAGAGAAGAATGCAGAATATTCCTGTTGAGGGAGGAGACATGGAACATGACCAGCGATAATGAAGATCAAATCTCTGACGAGTATGATTGAAGATGAAGATACAAATTTATAAAAATCAAGAATTTAATGAACTTTAGTCAATGGAGGATTTGTTGAGAATTCGATCGATTTTTAAAATTAATGAAGAGTTGTTATATCTTGTTGACGGTCATGTATAGTGTTCGTTCCAATCAAGAAAGAAGAGTTAAGACTTCTAGATTGCTGAAGGGGGTAAATAACATGATGACGATGACTCATATTTGGAAGTTGTATCAGAAGATGATATGAAGGTGAAGATATTTGAAAATTCTAGTTTAAGGAGGATTTGTTGAAAGTTGACTAGATTTCTAAATATGAGATTGAAGAGAGAATCAACTTATTTGAAAGTTGATAAATGCTAGTAATTCTATTTAAGGTAATTATTAAATTACTATTTTGGTGAGATAAAAAATCCTATTTGATTTAGTATTAGTACTCATACAAATAGGATGCCCTAGTGATGCGAACAACTTGAGAGTGATGAGAGTTCTCTAGAAGAATTCATGAGTGTTGTTTAGAGTTTTTGTGGGTTTTTGTTTAAAAAACTCTGTGTAGAGTTGAGAGGATTGTATTCGAGAGTGTTCAGCAGAGGACATTCATTTTTGTAATACATATCTCAATAGTGCAAATCGTGGATGTACACTCTTTAGGAGAGCTCAACCATGTTAAAACTATCGTGTCTTTCTTTCATATTTTATTCATATTATTGTGAGTTGGTGTATGTGCTCTGTGTGAGTGTGTCGTGTCGTTGTTCCGCTGCGCATGACGGGAGAGAGGAGAGGCCTCCCTATCCTAACACACTCATATATACACTGCATCAAATCAAGTTACTGATAACTTTGTCAACAAAGTATGTCAAAACTGTGTATAAAATAAATCCCTTTAAGACACTTCTGTCTGAAAGGTCAAGTAATAAGCTACGTTTCAAGTCACTTGAATTGTTAGCCAGTAAATGTTGCCTGTTTATGTGTGTCTTATCTGATATACTGAGAATGCCTGAATCAGTGCGGATTGATTTTGAAGTTTCTTTCATATTGGTTTTTAATATATGTATATATAATGTTTGCAGCTAGGTTTTCTTCAAAAGCTTGTGGATCTTTTTAGAGCGTGCGAAGACTCGGAGAACGTTGATGCTTTGCACATGATACATAAGATTGTCAAAGGCCTAAGTCAGTATTTTACTTCTGATGATATTACAGCTCGTAGTGTATTTTGCACTAAGTAAAAATATATATCCGTTGACAATTCAGTATATGCCACTCTTTAACTTTTCTAATGCCATGTTTTTTTATATTACACAACTTACTTTTACTGTTAATTTTAAGTAATAAGATGTATTGTATGGTCGTTTGATGACATTTTAACTTCTTTTCACTCCTGCAGTCATGCTTAACTGTACTCCGATATTTGACAAGATATTCAGTGACGAGTTCTTCATGGATATTATTGGTTCGCTTGAATGTAAGCTACTTATTCTACTATGGGTGACATCTACTTTCTGTTTTGCTTACTTGTTTGTTTCGACCATACATATGATATTGATGTGGGTGTGAGTGTTTCCCACGCGTTTGATTATTTGTTTTCTAAAATACATGCTACTTTCTCAAATTATTGGTGTGAGGTTGGTACTTTAAATTAAAATGATGGGAGATACAGTGGAATATGGTTGACAATAGAGAATCTCATGTAAGACCTGTTAGAGGGCTTTTAGCCCACCACTTTTTAGGAATATTACCCAGATAGCATAATCTGACTTTCCGGTACGTGTGCACTTTATATGATGCTGGCGTGCTATACAGAGCTGCTCATAATTGAATACATGTCAGCATTTAGTTGCTGGAGGGGCACTATTGCTCCAGTCAGTCCATCAAATGGAAACCATAGTAGGTTTGTTAAGGCAATTGGAAATGGATGTTTGTTTTGAGTGAAGGAAATGGATAGATATCTGGGATTTATAATCTGTTCTGTGTACTATATCATCAGTACCACATCAAGTTAGGGTTGTCCATGTTATTGAGTAGGTAAGATTAACAAACTGCATTCTACTCTATCAACTGGAATAGTCTGCATGTTTGTAGCTTTCTTTTTCAGAGACAAGGTGCCTCACGGGTTATAGATGTGGAACAGATCTCTTGTTCCTTGGGTGTCCAGAAGGGGATGCCAGAAGCCATTATAAGACAGCCTCCACTTACCTGCCATTATAAGCCATTATAAATTGACTGCATAAATCCTTGTCAACTGAAAATTATTCAACCCAGACGGCCTAATTTAATGACGACAGACCTGTAAATATGGAGTGAACTCTCGTGAACTATATAATTGCTAAGATTATACATCATTTCCAAACTCAGCTCAGTTCTTGCTAATCCATCTCCAAACTTTCAATGCTCAATTAGAAAAATAAATCTAAGTCAAGATGTGCCCACCATTAAAAAATTTGAATTTCATAAGGTTGCATTGGGACTTTTTGATGACCTGTGGGGCCAAGCTGTTCCCTCAAGTTGCAAAATTTGGATAACTTGGTTAATTTTCCGCTAGTTCTCTGGAACTGATGTGCTTGATTTCTGGCTGGCATTCAATATTAATGCTCGCCATACATTCCCTAGTTTAAATGTAGCAACTAATTAAACACATCCATTAGATAGGTTTTATATCATTTCTACTATACTTGTAATCTGTCTGTATGTTGTATGCTGTTTAATATTCAGACTATAATTGTTGTGGCATCTTACTAATGAGTGCTTATTTGAAATTCATTTTTGCAGTTGATCCGACAAATCCCAAGATGCACAATCATCGAACTTTTTTGAAGGATCATGTGGTTTTTAAAGAGGTAATTAACTTAAACTGATACGATGTTTTACACCACCAATATGCTGCAGTATTATATACAAAAGGCAGTGTTCATAATTTATGTGTACTTCTGCGTGGGGGTACCAAATCTAGTTTGATTGCTATGCTTCTTAAAGTTTTTTTTTTTTTTTTGCTTACTTGCGGGGCTGTTTTTTTGGTGGAATGATTACTTGGTTCTATTTTGAATAGGCCATCCCCATCAAAGATCCAGTTGTCCTATCGAAGATACACCAAACGTACAGAGTTGGTTACCTTAAGGTTAATTTTGAAGCCGGCCTACGTTACTGTTTACTCTCGTGGTGGATTCTGATGTTTCTATTTGTAGGATGTCATTTTGCCCAGAGCTCTGGATGATACCACAGTTTCAACTCTCAATTCCATAATACATTCCAATAATGCCCTAGTAAGATTTTGAATTTTTGGCTATCCTAATGATTTCATGTACGAGTTCAGCAAATTTCAGCCGTTTCTTGTACTAGGTAGTATCCTTGTTGAAAGATGACAACGCCTTCATTCAAGAACTTTTTGCAAGGCTTAAATCGTCTTCAGTTTCCTTGGAATCAAAGAAAAACATGGTAAAACTCGATGGCATTGTGTCATTTTGTCAAATCATCCAAATGTGGTTATGTGCAGGCTCATTATATAAATCTATTTGCATTTTTTTCTGGTTATTTCGAGTTGTTTTCTTCATTCAAGAACTTTTTACAAAGCTGAATCATTTTCAGTTTCTATTGAATCAAAGTAAGATTTGGCAAAACTCCACAACATTGTGTCATTTTGTTAAATTAGCAATGTGGTTATGTGCAGACTCATTATTTCGATGTCAATATTTTTTGCTTTGTTTTCTGATTATTTCATGTCATTGTTTTCACCATTGCATTTGGATGGTGTGTTTCTCCTACTGGGTTTTGTATTATCTTTAGACACGTTTCCTCTTTTTGTAAACAAGCAATTAAAGCACCCTTAGGATGGAAGTTCTTCATTAGAAAAGTATTTGTTTTTATGCAATTAGATAACAGTTCAATGAATTCTTGTTGTTCATCCCAGTTCGATGACTATATATGGATCGGAAGGGAGTCAGAATTATTGCCTGTTGACATGTTTTTTTTCCACATTTCAACTTGCTACCTTGTGCCGAACAGGTTTCTTTCTTGTACGAGTTCTGCAGTTTGAGCAAAAGCTTACCCATGGTTCAGCAGATTCGCTTGTTTAGGTATGAATTTTGTATTTGTCTATTTTTTTTTAAAAAAAAAATCCATGAGGCAAAAGTACATACACATCACATTCTCCCTAGTTTTCTATGTTTTTCGTTTTCACTCACGTGCCTTATAAAAACATATTGAAAATGGCTATAGGGATCTAATGAACGAAGGTATTTTTGATGTTGTATGTGATGCTTTGCAAAGTTCAAACAAGAGGCTCATGCTTACTGGGTAAAGACATTTCTCCAGTATTTTCTGGTTTCATCTCTCAGTGTTAACCTAAAATTGGAACGTTTTTCTAATGAACGATTATGATGTATGCAGGACAGATATCCTCATTCTTTTCTTGAATCAGGATGCAGGTCTTCTTCGGAATTATGCTGCACGGCAAGAAGGAAGTCATCTCCTTGGGCTCCTCGTGTGTACTTTATTATCTAACTGCCTATGATATTCTTTGTGCTTTCTTTTTCTTGAGGTCATTGACATACAAAACATTTGCATTAGTACTGTGTCCGTCAGTCATTGACATTTTTTTTTATAATCACGAACCTCTCTTTGTAAGTGTTAACAATGAGTGTTGTGTGCTTTCTTGCATGTCAGAGGAACTAATTGTTTGACTATTTATGGTGACATCATTTGTCTACACTGTAATTAAAAATTTTAAATAAAGGAATATTGATTAAATAGCACATGACTAATATAACGAGGGCCTCACTTAAATAAAGTGGAAATAAAATGAAGTCTCTTGGAAGAGGATTCTATAGAACAAGCATTTTAATTCCATATGCGGACCCTATCAAGTGGTCCGTCAAAGTCGGAACATAGTCCTTATCTCCTAAAGAGGTTTTGCCACCTGCTTACTCTTTCTTCCTCTACCATTTCCTCGTGAAATTATTATTTTCTCTGAAAGACAGCATGTACAGATCCTTATGGCCATCGGGCTTGATAAGATTGATCATTTTAAGTGGTGAAAATACACGTGAACATTTCTCTACAGCAGTGGGCGGTGTGTTCATGATGTGGAACTCAGGGATGAGTTGATTAAAAAAATATACCTATTAATAATCAACTTCAACTAGGGAGATAACCACATCTATTTCTAGAGTGGTGTCATTTGTGTCAATGAGAGGTGGGATGTAGGACTGTATGATTTTTCTTTATTATTATTGTTGTTGTTGTTGTTATTATCATTAAAATTCCTGACCCATTTTCAATCTAAAGAGAGAGAAGAGGTACTTTTACCTGTGTAAGGCATTTGCAAGCGGGGCATCTTATTTCATCTCATTATACAGAATGTATTCATCTCATATATATTGTGGGACTAATGAAGTCTAGGTTATGTAATACATCCTGTGTTGGGGTATTGGTTTTCTTAACCTCTTTAATACAACTCGATCTTAGTGCACATGGCAAGGATTCTGGATGGTTTCTTACTGATTACTTTTATTGTTTGAACTTTGAAGGGGACAGTTCCTTAATGTTATCTTTGTGCGCTCATTTAGGATATTTGATTAAGCTTCTGCTTCCTTGTTATCTATCAGTGGCCTCCTACTTTATTTGATAAAAGGGCACATTCCCCTGATTTTGAACTTTAATTTATTAAAGAAAGAAAGAGCACGAAAAGCCTTGTATATTTAGTGTGTATGCATTATCTTTTTGTGGTTTATTATCAGTTGAATTCATGATCTTGTCTCTTTTGCCCAAATGTCATTTGATGCTTAGTATTGTCAATAGTGGGTTAACTTAATAGATAAATGCCTTCTTTTCTCTCTCTCTCTCTCTCTCACACTCATTGTTAGTTGGGGTCGAATGTGGATACCACTATTCTGAAACGGTATCAGGGCAGGTTGGTCTGCATGCCTATCTCTGTGTATGGGCTCAAATCGGTCAAGAGTACGTAGGTTAACTGTGGTTTAGTAGAGAGATGGGTCTCCCATCATTGCAAATTGTTTTTGAGTGTGATTCCAACTATTCTAATAATAATTACCTGTTATCAACACTGATGCTCTTCGTTGAAGAGTTGAACCATGTTATCCCAGTTTATCACAGAGTACTTTCATTGGATGCTGCAGCCCTTTGTTTGGTAACAGAGTTTTTTATTTTGTTTATAAGACACGTAGACATGGAGGACTGTGGGATCCTTTCTGAATTTAGTCCACTGCATGCATATGAATTTGATCATTAAAAAAATGTATATAGCTCTTTAATGTTAAGTCTCTGAATTGTTATTGATGTATAAGCAAAACTATGCATTAATGTGATAATGTTGTGAATACTAAGGCCACACCTATTTGAATAGAATTTTTTTAGCGTAGCTATGAGAACCGAGGTGATACCTATTTTCTTTTTTTAAAAAAAATAAGTCTAGAACATCTGTTAAAAGGTGAAATTGTTATCGTATCTAGTGGCAGCTGATGGAGCATGTAATCTCTTCCTAAAGAAGAGTGGAGTGGCGAATCTAATTTTTTTGTAGTTTTAGGTGTTCTTCGCCGCTGAAATTTGAGTCTAAGTGAAATGGACATATCTTATGAAACAAATACATTGAATTGAGCTAATGTCAACTTCAGTTGAAGGGAAATGCCATTAGTTTATTTCCAAGACTCTCCTTCATTTCCTGATAGGAAAAAAGTCTGACATAATCAGCTTCCTCAAATAAATTGTAACCGTATTCAAGCAGTTAAAGCTCAGAATTTTTAAATTACCTTCATTTGCCTACAAGGTTTATGGTTTTTATTTATCGGTTTCTGTGTTCTCTCAGGTGAAAGGCCTGGTGACTGATTTTGGAGAGGATATGCACTGTCAGTTCCTTGAAATTCTTCGTAGTTTATTGGATTCTTATTCCCTAACAGGTCCCCAGGTGATAACTTCTGCCAGTATTAACATGCTTTGACATTTTAGTCTCTTGAAGTTCGTTTCAGTCATTAGTAAATTACTGCTGGTTATGATAGAAATAGGAAATGAAAGCAGGTGAAATGGTAATCATAAATATGTTGATGCCCTGACTATGTTACAATCATTTGGGATGATTGCATATTGAGTTTTTGATATTCTCTTGGTCTTCTATGTTTTGTATCCCATGAGCTCCATGCAAACATTTTGCCCCTTGTTTCGTTTCAGGCCATGACAGAATGCTCAAAGTAATGAAGATACTTGTTATGTGTTCCCTATCATTATGTTGCCTTTGCTCTTTTGGCTCTCTGTATTCTTTTCTGATGCTTAGGTGTGCATATGATCTCTTTTTATTATTACCTGGGTGGAATAATATCTGGGTTTCTTTTTGGGTTAGGTTTTTGGGGTTTAAGTTAAATCTTGTTTTTTTTATATATTGTGTATCATGGTTCCTTTGCATTGGAAAGTGATTGCATGCTTAAAGCATTAGAGTTGCATCTGTGTGAAAGGGTGTAACTTTTCGGATGTTTGAGGTCTCTTTTACACAGGTTTATCTATGTGAAAATTGCATGTTAGAGGTAAAGTCTTTTTATAACCACTGATATTATACCTCTTTTCTTGCAGCGAGACATTATCACCGAGGTTTTCTTTGAGAAACATCTGAGCCAGTTAATAGAAGTTATAACTTCATCATGCCCTGTGCAAGAAAGTGCTCAGCCAATCAGCCAATCTGCAAATACTGATGAACATGTTGGAAGGAACTGCTGCAAACCAGAAATATTGTCCAATGTGTGTGAATTGCTATGTTTCTGTGTTCTTCACCATCCATATGCAATTAAGTAAGTTTGGTAATAGTGGTGATATATTTTCCTAATATTTTATGGGTAAAGGGGATATGTTTGTTGTAGAAAATTTTCTGCATATTTGTGTAAACTGATTAAAATGCGCGTGATTTCAATCCATGTATTTTGACATTATGGGGGTATATTCGTCATTTGTAAAACATAAAAGTATCTAACAAATATCAGGGGTAAATGAGTTATTACGAAATGATCTATACATTTATTTTATTTTAAATTTTGCAAATGGAAAAATTTACCCTCGTGATGTCAAGGTACATGAATTGAAAGGCATGAGCATTTCGGTCATCTTTACATGCTGACGTAAAAAAATTTCTAAACTGACAAACATATTCAATTGGCCTGTATTTTATAGCTGTTTTATTGTTATTGTTGTCCTGAATTGGATTTTCTAACTTCAGATGCCACTTTCTCCTAAATGACGTGATAGAGAAAGTGTTGTATCTGATGCACAGAAGGGAAAAATATCTGGTTGTTGCTGCAGTGCGGTTCGTTCGGACAATTCTTTCACGTCCTGTTAGTTTCCTTCTCTTTCCCTCATTTTTAGAAATAAACTATTTATAATGTGGTTTAAACTAGTTTGTTAAGATCAGTTCTTTCATTTCATTGCTTCATAAGGGTGCTAATAGGTAGCGTAACACATTTGAGGGGAACTCATGCATCTCTTTATTATTTTTAGTTTCAAACAGAACTATGTTGCATATGCCCTGAAATTATGTCTTCGAAACCTAATCATGGGTCAACTTAATTGGAAGGGACGAACCCAAACTACCTTTGTAATCTCAGTTACGGTCCGAACTACCGTAATTTTTCTAGAAAGTGCAAAATTAGATTTTTGGATTAGTTTATAAATCAGTAATATCATATGTACTCCTAAATTAATAAGATAAACAAACTTGACTTATTTACAAAACGATGTCGTTTCATTACACTAAAACAAAGTCGTTACATTCTCGTCTACTTCTTCCTCAAATTAGAACCCTAACCAACGGATCTTTGCTGGCAAAGAAGGCGTATTTGGTTTCAATGAGTATAGGGACTGTGATTGTGGGGTTGCTGTGGCTGATGGATACATGGAGGATCATTCATAGGTGTCGTAGTCATAGATGTCATCTAAAGCGGTGTCAGTATCATCGAGATTACATGAGGTGTCAGCATCTTTAGTCATCCTCCGTCACTCTGCATTTGGCATGAAAACAAATCTGACAGTCACCGACTAAACCCTCTCAAGATTACCCACATTCTCACAGTGCTACAGTTTATCTCCACCTTCAACAATCTCTAATTGACTGGAGAGGTCAAGTCTTGTTCGAATCCTGAACTAACTATCCACTCCGATGTCATGCCCGGGCTCCCTAGATTTGGCTCTTCCAGATTTTCTGTTGAAGAGTTTAATATCGCTCAACCACCAGCTTCAACATCTCCTTGACCTGACATGTGTTGAAACAATGTCATTTGTCATGGGTCAAATTTATTTAATTTTGTTATTTTAGGGGTGCAGCTGTCATCATAATTTTTTATTTATTATTTAAATTCTAATTTGCACCTTTTTAATACTGGTATAATTCAGACCGTGGTTGGAATTATTTTGGTAACTCAGTGCTCTTTGATATTTTCCCCTAATCAGAAACCTAAAGGACTGTTGGTATGAAGGTAAACCTTTGAATGATGTAAAAAGGACAAAAAATCGGTTCTCTTAAATACTGTTTTCCGATCATAGAGTATCTTGGTTGATGCTGAGAGTTCAGGTGAGGAAGTGATCACCATGCATGCCAAGTGAACATGGGTTGCCAGTAAATAGTAGCTTTAGGACTTTGTAAACAAATTTTTGTTCGCACTTCTTGTTCTATGTTTCCAACTCATGTAAATTATTTGTTTTACTTTTTAACGTTGTCGGTGTTTGTTTTATTTGATTGGCTTCTATTGCATTTCCATCTTTTATTTTATTTATCGGTCCTATAGATTCTTGCATATATGAGGATGTAGCTAGGTTCTTTTACAAAATTAACATATATTTTATGGATTTCTTGTGTTATGTTGTATTAGTTAATAACTAACTCTCATCAAGCATGCAAAACAGGACAAAAACGTGATTTCTTGTTACATTAGAAAATAGGAACTTAATGATCTTTTTTTGTAAGCTAGTTGTCAACTATGCGTACCAAGATATAGTATATTTACTTGTTTTATGAAAAGCAGTACCCTTGTCGTTGTATATATGTTTATTTGCTTAAGCATTTTCATATTATCTGAAAATTTGCAGGATGAGAATATGGCAACTTATTTTGTGAGGCACAACCTCCTAAAACCGATTGTGGAAGCTTTCATTGTTAATGGAGACCGCTACAATCTGCTTAACTCAACAGTTTTAGATCTTTTCGAGCACATTCGCAAGGTGGTTACTGTGATCTCTCTGTTTCCTCTCTTGATAAATTTTAGTAAGTTGTATGATTTATTTTGTTGCAGGAGAACTTGAAACCACTAATAAAGTATTTGGTGGAGTCGTTTTGGGATGAATTGGTCAAGTTTGAGCATTTTGCATCAATTCAGTCTTTGAAAACGAAGTATGAGCAGGTATTTCTCAATCCTTTGATGCCTTGTAACTATAATCATGGTGGACGACTTAGAGTTTGTCTGACAGTTGTTAGAAAATGGAGGAACGAAAGACGACACTAACTCATTAGAGGCTAGAAAACGAGGTGATGAGCGTGCTCTAGAGAAGGAGGAAGAGGAATATTTCAATGAGGATAGGTTAGAATCATCATGCAGCTCAATATTTTAGTCTTGTATCTGGATTCGTTTGATCTTGTTTTTGCGTTTGAATTAAATAGTGATGAAGAAGACACATCTGCACGAACGCCAAATTCCATTAAAGCGAGTACCCGTCCTTGTTTACTCAACGCAACACCGGCGACCTCTCCATTGTTAAGGTAACTAGAGTGTTCTCAAGCTTTACATTGAACTGACTATTCATTTGATGATCTTCTGAAGTATTATATATTGATGCACGTGACGGGTATACTGATCACATCAATATGATTCATTTAGTACGAAACCTGGTAGATTGGTTGACTATGATGATGAGGATGATGAAGATTATAGGCCACCACCTAGGAAACAGCCAGAGACCTCTGAAGCCGATGATAACATAGTTGAATCTATTAGATTGAAAAGGAAACTGCTTTCTGTGGAAAAGGGCCCTGTGCTTGCAAAGAAACAGCGAATGGGAAAGAACACAAGGTCTAAAGACAGTGTATTTGCTGCTCTGTGTTCAACGTTAAGCCATGCTGTATTACCCAGCAAGAAAACCCCTAACACGGTACAAATTGTTCTTAACATTGAGAAGAAGGGTGGAAACCAAAAGCATGAAATCAAACATCAAGAGGGGGAATCTGCTAATGGTAAAACTGCCCCTGATGACAACAGAAGATTGTCGATGGAAAATCACACTGAAAAGGAACTATGTGTCTCAAAAAATGCTTCTTCTGGCCTTTCCGATATCCCTGAGAATGGTCAGGCCAGTGAGGATCAACGAGTCGGCGGAGACGAATGTGGCTTACTGTCGCCTAGAACTTCTCCAGACATGGTCATAAATGGATCTTGAGTAGTTTTTGCAGAGGATAAGTCCATAATGAACTTTTTCTGATACGACCATCCCATCAAACTGGAGGGTTGATGTAGGAAAAAAAAATCATGCGGTGAAGTGGGAGGAGCTGGAGTCTGTGCAGGGTCTCAGGGGATGCAGAAGAGATTACTGGAAGATGAAGATTCTGGCCATCTTACTGAAGCTTCATCTTCACACTAGTAGAGCCATGGCTTCTGAAGGGTTGGACAGACAATTCTATTTTCCTTTTCCTTTCTCTCTCTTTTTTTTTCATTTCTTTTTTTATCCTATATAATTTTTCATTATGTTTGGGCTGGCCCTAGTTGCTCTATTGAGAAATTATATCGTTTCGTGTTATTTATATTGAACCCGAAGGGAAATGATAGATAGAAATGATGGCAGTAAACACTTGTGCTGCGTAGGGTAGTTAGTAATCATGCTCGATTTTGTTTGGTGTTTAAGGGATAAGTGGAGGGAGAATGGGATGGATAGGTTTTGCTTTGACCATGAAAAATTGATCATGTACATTTTCTCTCATAATCAAGGTATATTGTGTTGGTGTTGGGGCACTCGTCTTTGACTTTCCAGATGCATCTGTCTACTAAATCAATGTTGTTAGTATAATAGAGTTTTTAGGATTTTTGAAATGTCTTAAGTTTTCAGTGTTTTAGAATTCGGATTTTTTAGAATGGTTGAGTATAAGGGGTTTTGTGGATCTAAACAATCCTAAAAATATAGAAACTTGAAATAATACTAAAAAAGCTTTTAATTTTAAAATCTTGAAATCCTTAAAATTCATAAGAAAAGGGGTCGCCTAACATCTTGAATTCATAGTTTGTATAAAATTTTATTATTTTTCTTACAAGACCTAATTTTATTTGGAGTAAATTACAAATACATTATCTGTACTTTCATCTGATTTCAAATTAGGTACTGTACTTTGTAATTTTTCAATTCAAGTACTCTAAGATTAATTTTGAAACAAAAAACACTACGATTCATGGGATTTAGTACACTAATACTATAAATTATATAGTCTATTGCATAATAATGAAAATTCACATTCAATAAGGCGAATTATAGTGTTTTTTTAGTTTCAAAATTAGTCTTAGAGTACTCGAATTGAAAAATTACAAAGTACGGTACCTGATTTGAAATCAGGTGAAAGTACAGGTAATGTATTTGTAATTTACCCTTTTATTTATTAACTGCAGGTAATTTTTATTTAAAATTGCGGCATTGTACTCTTTATTATTCATATTTTTTAAATTTTGTTGTTTATAAAAATCTAAATTTATCGTCAGAACTCCATGGCCATTATCCTTAACCACAAGCTCAAGATTCAGATGAACCAATGCCGAAGTGGCAAGTCATAGAATCAAACCTAGAGACTTTAATGCGTCCGCTGATGCTAATGGCATCGTCCGAGCCTGAGCACTATCAATACCCCTAATGTGTGTAACATCTGCCTCTGATCTATGCCAACGATCAAATCTCTTATTCACAAAAGCATCGCTAGTCGTGATTACATGAAACACTTTAGAGGTAGTTTATTTACAAATTTTGTATACTTTCACCATTTGAATTCAATAATTCATACTATGACTAAGCTTTGTACTTTTATAACAAACATATTTTCACGTAGAACTTCGTATATTGTGTTTTTTTATTTAACGTAGTACTCTACAGTAGCAAAATATCACAATGAATTTTCTTTAACATAATATTTTAGCTTAAAACTCCATACTAATGTGTTTTCTGTAAACTTTGTATTCGTAGTCGCAGGATATTACTCTTAACATTGTGCTTCTTTGTTTTTTAGTGATTTTTTCTACTTTACAGCTGCCAATCTAAACTTTTGCAACGACTCGTTTTCAATTAGAATTTGATATTTTATGTTTTTTAAATTTACCTTGTAATTTACAGTGCAAAATAAATATTAAACTGAACTGCTCATTTTTGGTTAGAGCTTCATACTTTTTGTGGTTTTTTGTGAACTTTGTATTTATAGCAGGAAAATATTGCTTTAACCCTTTTACTTCTAGGTTTTTTCGGTGATTTTTTTAATTTACAACATCGAGTTTGAATTTCATTTTTTTTAAAAAAAATAAAATGAACCCTGAACCAATCCAAACAGATCTTGAACTAAACTTTGCACTCTTTATTATTAATTTTGAACTTCGAATTTTTGAAAACACTAATTTAAATTTATAACATAATTTTTAACAAGAAAACTAAGTTTGTGTATTGCAATCAAAAGAAATAATTGAAAATAAGGGTGATACAAAGAAAGTGTCCAAGTGAATGTGAGTGTGTGGGGCGGGTCGCCCAAAATACCTCTCCACGTAAAATAAGAAATGGTGAGAGTATAATCCCGATAGTTAATCAAACTGAAATTAACGAAATTACAGAGGATTTACAGCTGCTTTTATTAAGGTTTCGCAGATGAATCCCCCATAAATATGTCTGAATAAAAACCATCTTTGACAAAAACAGTGAAGGATGACAAGTTCAGATGAGCCAGCAGTTTCCTCCATTGAGAAAACGCAACAGCCTACTAGAGAGTGATGGTAGGCAGATCCGCAATCCATAGTTTGCGCTCCGGTGATGCAGTACGTTTCTCTGCCAACTCGACTGCCGCTGCATTTGCTTCTTGATGAACGTGACCCACCAAACAAATCTTATTCTGCAAAAATTCAAATATTTCAACCATCTGCTCCTCAACCTTTGAAGGGAAATGGAGAACCTGGTGGATCCACAAAATGATTCTCAACTCATCTCCTAAAATAAGTAGTCTTCTAACTGGAGTTATGCGCTGCAAACACCTCATCCCTTCCCTCAACGCTTCAGCACTAGCTACAGTCTCATCAGCATCACCAAGACTCCCATGGTAGGATCCGATGCAATCATTGAACTGATCATGAAAGATGCCTCCAAAGCCTGCTGGTCTATGACCATCAAAACCCCTTCCACTGAAATTTAACTTGACCCAACCAGCACGAGGTGAGAGACCCGCACTGCGAAATTTTGGCGGTAGGCGACATCCTTTGAAAATATCATTTGATGCTGCTTCATCATTGGAAAAGATGAGATCAAGAGTTTCTTCTGTAGACCTGCCAGAAACATGCGTACTTTGTTAGGTCGTAAGATAACTCCAAAAAGAAAAATCATGGTCATTGCCGCTGTGAATAATGATGGTACACTGTAAATATATAGTACCAAAATTAAGTTGCATCATAAATGGATGTTCATCTCATGCGAACTTACAAGATCTTAAACTGAAGGAAAATTAAGAATTCATGTGCCAGTGTGAGATAGGGCTTAAAGTAGCTTACTTTCGAAGATCTTCATAATTCAGTGAGTCATCATCATTATCATCTTTCACGTTCATTTTTTCAACTACTGAAGCTGTCATAAGATTATACAAGGTAAAAACCGGATCATAATGAAGTAGATACAATGGCCTGGCAACAACAGAAAAAAGAAAAGAATAAAAAACCAATACCCGGTAAAAACTTTTTCATGTCAAAATCATCACTGACATGAAAAAAGCTCCAATGGAAATAGTCAAAGTCAGTTTCAGAATCTTCTGGAAATGGGTTTAACTCAAAGGAAGACGTAAAGTTCCTTAAGGCCATCCTATATTCCCTGTATTCCGACTCTTCAAATGAAAATGGGATTCTGTCAGGCTCAAAAATTTCATTATTAGACAACAGAACCATCTGGTTCAGTTGTGAAGGAAGAACGTTTGCTTCAAATAGATTTCTCTTAAGCTGGATTTCGGGAAAGGGCATAAAGAATAATGTAGGCCTTGTGACCCTCCGTCGACAATGTTCATTAACACACAGGACAGAGCAGCCCAGCTTTTCAATAACCTTTCGATCAACAGGGGATATAAGTGGATCAAACACTTCAATTTCTTCAATCCAGTTAAAATCTCTCTTTAACAGTACTGCTAGCCCAAGTTGTTTCTGTGCCCGGTAGCTTTCTTCAAGGCTACCAAGAGCATACACAACCATCAGGATATGATTTTCAGATCCCAGAACACGTAGAATGTTGCTTTGAATACCACGGTCACTTTGCAACTGATAAGTGATGTTATGATAGATTACTGACTTGGAGACTTCTTCTAATACAATTCTGATATCATTTTCCAGCCGCCTCACTTCATCTTCAAAGTCTCTATCTTCTCTCAGCGTATATGATTTGATTTCACCATGTGCTTCCTCGACATCTGCACTAACATATTTAAACACTCAACACACATTGAAAATGTGAAATAGCTCATTTCCTTCAGAACACATCACCTTGCCTTCCTCCACCAATTGAATCATAAGTAAAAGATCTAGTATCGTCCGCAGACCACCATGAACAGACAGGCAGCCACTGGCTTCAATTTTTCAATATGATATGTAATCAATTGTTGTAAATCTTTGGTTTTAGAACAATACATTGTCATCCTTGAAAAAGGTAGCAACAAAAAATTCATGTGCGAAAAATTCTCCAAACCATGACAAACAGTCTAATTTTGTTTTACCTTCCCAACAAAAATTGTATCCAATCTTATTGGCTTTCAAAGTGCAAACATTTCATAAATTAAATTAGCAGCTAAATGACAAGGGTGGCAAAGAGTGAAAGACATATGACCTGAAAGAATAACATTGGAAAGAGCAATTTTGTCAACAAAAACAACACAACCAATAATAAAGCTAGTACCGATAAACAGCTTTTTTTGATTTGCAACCTCCAAACTTATAAATCAATTTGAACACCTAAAGCGGATCCGTGCCTCTTGAAATGATCCGTGCCCAAACAGTTGCTAACGTAAATGGATAGCCTTGTGTTTGACAATATGTAAAATTTCAATGGAATGAATTAAAAGAAAATACGAGAACATAGTGACACCTAAACAGACCTCAAGTACCGCATGTTCACATAAGACGCTAGAAAGTTAAAATTCAAATATGTTATCAAACAGATGAGAAAGCAATCATCCTACCATGATTGGGTACACCACTTGGAGCATGCCTTTCAGAGATATTTTGCTCCATCCTGCAACCATTATAAAAGTCAAATTGGACACAAAAAATCAAAATTGGGCAAAAGACTATACATTATACTGCCATTACAGCGGCTCAAACACACGTATCATGGAGATATTAGTTATAAGTAATTTAAAACGACTGTCATACTTTGAAAGCAAAAGGGTTTATGGCAAGGGGGATACTTAATTTTTCATTAACTTTATCGAGCTGAGCAATGGTGGGCGATTAAAACTCCAACACTCTGATCTTATTTCAATTCTATCAGAATATACCAGTGATAAGATAAAAGGTAACACAAGTCATCAAATTCGCGAAATAAAACTCACTCGAAGTTCTAACACAATCTTTTTTCTGATAAGAATGATTTCCTAGATTTAGCATAGCGGGACACCCTTTTCATAAAAATGTAAATTAAGGACTAAAACTCCATCACAAAGTCTTTCCACGTTGGAAGATAAAATCTAAGACCCTTGCAACAGCTGTTCCAAAACAATTGCCCCTTTCGGGAGTGCCTTTTGCTAAAAGAACAATACTCATGAAATAAACCAAGTAAGCAGAATAGGGCACTCAGCATCTAGAAATCATCCTATATTTCATTAATGCTGAATCCCCATAGGAGTAGCGCTCATAATCTAGACTAATGAGTAACACTTTCTTGGAGAATTCTCAGCCCATTCAATTCAACTCGAAACTTTATGGTTTGTGACATCGCGTAGCTTATATGGAAATAACATGCAGATGTAATTTGTAATTATTTAGTTGATTGGATAAGTAAACAAATGAGAAGGTTTGAAAAACTGACCGTCAAAGAAGAAGTTGCCGATTTGCGATGCCCGTTGACTCTGGCTACACGCTGCAGCTGCTTCTCTTTGAATCACACGGCTTGGTTTCAGATCTGCACAAGGTTCAGGATCTGCGCAAAACACCGTTTCATCCTGCTTCCTGTTTTCCTCTTTCTAAATGGTTACGTCTTGTCCGTAACCTGATTTCTATCTGCTTGAAACAATCTGTCCGTCAGCCTTGTCTATGCCATCTTCTGCTTCCCGTTTTGTTTTTGCCTGTATACCACTTACGAGTTACGCCGTCGATTTCTGTAGAGCCCTAAATTTTGTGTTTCCTTTTTCCATCACTTTACGATATTTATAAAAAAGTCTGTGGATTTGCTTCCATATTTTCTCCTCAATTATTCTGCTGCTCTCCAATATTAAAATATTGATGGAAAATGCAAACATTTTAAAAATAAGATTTCTTACTCATTTTGAAGGTAAAACATAATTCTAAGAAGACACAATACAGTTTAACATGTTCTCTGAAAGGAATGATAAGAGACCTTAACTCTTCAGTCTCCTAATCTTACTGACTAAAGCAAGGAAAAAGAACAAATCACATTGGGCAGATTAAAAGATGAGCTTATTATTAGGCAAAACGATGACCAATTCTTGAAATGTAGGACTTGTACTTTTTGAAATAGAAATTTGGTTTTTCGTTAACTAAATTCATTATGGCAGGTTCTAACAATAACTAAATGCATTATGGCAGGTTCTAACAAATTAAGTTTTCTTTCTAAAGTTTAGTTCAATTTTAAGTCCACATGATCGCAAATGCACATAAACATCCATACCCCAATAAAATGGTCTGTATCACTCACTTATCAATGAAAAGAGGGTGTCTAAAACTTTTGAGTCCAATCCTGGCAAAGCATTTTAACTCAAAATTTTGGTTTACTTAAGATTAAAACAACAGCTGAATACAATACTAGAACATGAATACCCCATCGTGGCAGCAAAAGGAAGTTACTCGGTCTAAACCCAAAACATTTTAAGCAGCCATTAATTTAGCAAATAGCATATCAAAATGAGGACAATCAATTGCTTTTTTTTGTTACAATTTGGATAACAATTGTTTATCTGAAAGGATATATATACAGTACAGACATGCAAAACTAACATTCTCTGATGTAGATAGAACTTTACACTCTAGCATTTTCCTTTGCAAAATGCAGAAGCTTTCTGAAAATATTTGAATGCATAAGAATCATAAGCTTAATAAAATCATTAAAATTATATGCATATCATGCACTGTATCGAACATTAATTAACTGAAAGACTGACTGTTATAACCTCAGCTTATACCGAGGCAACTATGAATCGCAAATGGTGTTTTGCACCCTGACTGATGCTAATAATTCAAGATAGAGGGCATCAGTTCATGGAGAAAGATCCAAACATAAGATACTAATTAATCTTTAGCAATGATAGATTATATAACGGAAGTACCACTAACCAACATAAAAAAGGGACAACTATATATATGGTTATATTCTGTTTTTGATACCAGTTCACAGCTGCTTCTAAGCCCCATAATTCATGAAATACTCATTTGTCTCAACCTACAAACCATTCAACAGAAACCTCAATGGGACAAGAGCATATCATCAACATATCAGATCATATTAAAACATTTAATATTGATAGGAAAAGACCTCATAAGGACTGATCCAGGTCCCTAGACAAAGTATCACCTCATCCATTATATAATAATTGGCTCACAACTGGAAGCAAAAATGATTCACGGTCTGTTGAAAATACCATCCATGCTGTTCAAGTAAATATCTGGATATTGGTGCTTGCAGAATCCCATAGTGTGTACCAGATACTCATTGAGCAGATGTCCTTGCTTCCTGTGATGGCTTTCCCCTAGTTGAATTTGACCCAATACCCATGTTAGTGCATCTTTCTATTCCCTCGGACGCAGAACTCCCTCTACTCCTTGGAGAACTAGCTCTCCTAGACATTCTCAAATCAACACCAGTTTGACTTCCTGTTTTAGTGTGCAACGGTCCATGCCTGTCTAATACTGACCACCTTGATGATTTTAAATTAACATTGCTCAACCTTTCTGACCCCCCTCGAAGAGACATTAGCTTGCTCCTAGAGGGAGTTGTTCGTGTACCATCACTATGATTACCAGTTCCCCAGCACTTCTGTTGTCGACTAAGAGTGGAAATAAATCCCTCTCGCGATCTTCCATAACTGTTATTCACTCGGTCATTTTCAAACCTCCTAGAACTTTCCACATGATTGCTTCTCTTGTGCCTATTTGAGGATACCTGGCTGTACTTCTTTTGCTCAAGTTTCTTGATGGATTTTTCATTCTCTAGAGCAGTCTTGATATAATTCCTTCCGGTTTGTTTCTTCACTTGAGTTTCTTCATCTATATCATCATCATCATCACTATCACCAACTTCAAATTCACCAGCATCGTGGTCAATGGTAGAACTCGACCAGTATAATGAATCACTATCCTCATCATCCTGCACTTGTTGACCATTAGCATTTTCAACATCACGAGCAATCTGCTGCTTCTTTTGATCACTAATCTGTTTTTTAGCAACATGCTTCACACTGTTCATAAGATGGATGTACTGACTCCTCATACTGATCAGCACATGTTTCTCAATCAGTATGTTTCTCTTATAAGCTTCCCTCAAAACAATCATATGAGTTCCAAGCTTACTCGACATGTAGAAAATGCCAGGATGGTGAAGCATAGCTCTTTTGATCCTCGGTCTCAGATCCATGTACTCGGCAAAACACAACAAATCGTCCTTCTCAGACTTCTTTGGAACAAGGATATGCAGAAGCTCGTGCAGCACTGCAACAGCCCACTTGTCTGATTCATCACTTGATGACGAAATATGAGATGCATTCTGATATGGTGATATGTATGGCAGCTTCTGCCAATTATCCAGCCATTTCTTGTACTTCTTGTCCATCTCAAAATCTGATGAATACTCCATCTGGAACTCAAAGGGCATTCCCTTCATATACTCGCCAAGATACAGGCCGTCCCTCTCATCTTTCATTGCATTTTTCTCCACAGCAGAAACTGCTAGCTCATCAATCCAACAAACCAACTCCAGAAACCGGTCACCCCCGTATCCCACGATATGAAAATAGTCAGGAAAGTGAGGAATGACAGTTTCCAAATAGTCATCAGGAAGCCCTAAATCCCATCTCATCCTATCAACCAAACTCAACGGAACCTTATGATTTCTATTGAGCATCAAAAGCTTGACCAGCCTATCAGCAACCTGTTGCTTGTAACTATCGCTCTGGTACATTAACTTCTCTTCGGAATCCAGATCAGCGGCTTCGGGCGTGAGACGAACGTGGGGAATCACAGCAGTCGCGTCGGGAAGGAACTCTTGAAATATGGAAGGGTAGCTACGGATAAAATCGATGGGGCGGGTGAGAATCTGGAGCGAGCGACGGTTGTCGGCGATGGTGGTGAGAGGGAGTGAGTTGGAGGGGTGGGAGATGATGAGGTTTTTGAGATTGATGGCCGGCTTGAGATTCCTCTCTCTCTCCACGACGTGGTCGAGCGCTCGGTCGCGAACGCATTTGATGGCCGACAGGTCGAACAATGTGCGGTGAGGCTGGCGGCGGCTGCATCGAGCTTCAGCGATGGATTTGAAGAAGAAAGCCATCAAGTGAGGCAAATCAGTGAAAAGGGTTTTAGGGTTTAAGGAACCTAACCAGTCTCTATTTAGCAACAAAACGAACATGTATCATTAGCGACGAAATTGGTTGTCACTAAATGCAAAACTTGTTGGTAAAACTTGCATTCAAATAATTGCGATGAGAGAAAATAGTACAACCAGACAAATAACAACTGGGAATGCGAATTACATTTGATCATATCTTTCTACTAAAACAGCAGAGCAGAGCAGAGCCCGCCAAAGTCGGAAGCTCAGCCGCCACGCACGGCCGCATTCTCAATGAAACTTCACCAGCGTAGCAATGGCGAGGCAGTTGCTAGCCATGTGGGTCAGCTTCGTGTCGAAGTCAGCCATGGGCGATGTCTCCCCCCAGTCATCCTCGTACGCTCCGAAGTCATCCAGCGCAGCACTCAGATTAATATTGACTGTCGCCATGTCCTTCACCTTGATGGCATTCGCAGCATCCTGCAAATTCTCCAACGCGTCCGCGTAGTACTCTGCAATGTCGTTAAACCTAGACTTTATCCTGCCGAAAGCTGGAGACGCCGAGAGCTTCTTGGCGCCGGCCATCGCCAAATGCGTGTACTGCACACACGCCTTGATCACCATGTCGAGCATGGAGACGGGGTCGTTCCTGCCGTCCATGAAATGGGCCACGGTGGACTGGCAGAGGTCAGGGTAGTCCGTTTTGTCACACATTTTCTTGATCTCTGGATCCTCCACATTGGCTCTGGGGATGTTCAAGATCGGGGAGTTGGCATCTATGTGGTTCAAAACTTGCTTTAGCATTCCTCCGAACAACGACTTAGATTGAGGCTCCGCGTCAGGAGAGTCATCAGCCCCGGACGATGATCCTGACACGGATGCAGAACCTGACGATGATGTCTCAGAAGAAGAAGAAGAAGATGATATCTTTTCTTCTTTAGAAGAAGAAGAAGAAGAAGATGAGGAGGAGGAGGGGGAGGGTTGTTGGGCGGTGGCACTTGAGGAGGTGACGACTGGTTTGCCGGAAGGAATCGGGTATTTGAAGTTTCGCTTCACGCATTCAGAGTCCACTCGTGGAATGCTGGAAAATGCGAGGAAGAGGATGAAGAGGAGGAAGAGGGTTGTAGGATTCTTGTCCATGGCTGTGAATTTGGTAATGGGAAAATGAGGATGAATTTGAAAATGCAGTTTGGTGAATTTATTGGAAGAGTTGGGAGATTTGCAGCCACAGTTGGGCTACTTATCAGGAGTGGCCATCCGCAAAACTGGGCGTCTGTAAACGAATGTTGGCATATGGCCGCTCCAATGCCGTCTTGACTTTGACCGCATCTCTTACCCTTTGCCTAAATTTACACAACTCCACTATTTCAATTTGAAGGGACATATTGACAAACTTTTTTTCTTTACTTTTTTATTTAAGGCAAATTGGAAATTCCAACTCACATTATCTTTCACATTACCAAAAATTATCTTTCACATTTTCTCATCCGACACCAAGAAATCTATATGTCTATTAGGAGTCATTTGATTGGGTATGGGATACATGAGCCATGGCATGTGACTTTATGTTTGGTTGCAAGTATTTTTTTTTAGGGAAAATTCTCAAAAGGGGTGCAGAACTATTATCGCTTACTACATTGCGGTCAGAACTATCACTATTTGTAAAAAAAGTGCGATAAAAAAAGTTAGACTGTTTTTCTAAAATAAAATTTACCGTTACACTCCTAAATTACTATTATCCTAATACTTACCCTTCATTTGAATCGATAAATTTATATAAGTGAAAAAAATGATTTCACTACACTAAAATAATTGTTAAGTAATGAGTTGAATTAAGAGGAGCAAAAGACTTGCTAGGCGCTAATAACATAATTAATATGTATTTAATCCTAGATGAATGAATGAGAGTTGTTCAAAAATTAATAACTAGTAAACAAAACTGAAAGTTATGACATGAAGATAGAATTGAACAAAGTGGATAAGCATTATAGGATCTCTACTTCACCAAGACTGCATGCAAACATCGATCATCACACAGATAAATCATCCAAATTATGTAGTTTCAATAATATGACAAATCACTCAATAGTTTATTATGAGTTTGATTTATGGGTGTTCCTACCCAATAAATTATTGACTATAATCGATTGCTGTGTTATTTTCCGATTTTAATCACTGTAGATCACAAATACTAATAAAAGAAAGATAGACTAATAGCTCATCGATGTAATTGAATCAGTAGCTGAAGAATTTGCCCATTGATGGAAAAGAATGGAGGAACTTCAGGCTCAAAAACTAGCCGTTCTTAATGAGATTAAGAACAAAGCAAAGGAAGATACACTTTGTGCAGACTATGAGATTCTGATGAAGGACACCAGCACAATGAGTGACCAACAACTCATCGTACACAATCATGTGTTTCATTATCAAGGCTAGACATGACATTCCTTAGTTTTATATACTTATTAAGTGTGTCTCTTATTCAATAAAAACTAGTCGTTGTAATCAGTATGTCTCCCTTCAATAAAAACTAGCCGTTGTAATCAGTGTGTCTCTCATCCAAAAAAAATTAGTCATTGTAATAAATGTGTCTCCCATTCAATAAAAACTAGCCGTTGTAATAAGTGTCCTTTTGATTAAACGGAAAACTAGCCGTTGTAAAATACGTGTCTATAAATTGTACTTGAAGAAACACTATCACACATTACACTCTTGCATCCTCTCTCTTTAAACCTCCGAATTCAAAATGTCACAAAACTCTTCTTCTACAAACAACTTTGATTATGAGCAATTCTTAATTGATCAGTGTAGCGATGACACTGACGAGCAAATGATGCTCTTACTCCTAGAAGAACAACAACGAAGAGAAGACACAACAGACATAAATCGACGTCCTCGTAGATACATCGAAAGAGAACGAGAGGTTGGAGATAATCGTCTTCATATGAACTATTTTGGTGATCAACCAGTGTACCCTCCTGAGGTCTTTTGAAGAAGATTTCGAATGCGAAAAGATTTATTTCTTCGCATTACTAGAGATATTTCAAATTATAATGTCTTTTTTCAACAGAGAAGTAATGGTCATGGAAGGATGGGATTCTTATCAATTCAAAAATGCACTGCCGCTATTCGTCAATTAGCCTATGGAGCTCCAGCCGATCACTATGATGAGTATTTACGAATGGACAAAACAACAGCTATTCAATATCTATTTAAATCCTGTCATTGTTTGATACAAGTGTTTGGAGAAAAGTATTTGAGAAGACCAAATAATGATGATGTTCAACGACTACTCAAAGTGCATTCGGATAAACATGGCTTTCCCGGAATGCTAGGCAGTTTAGACTGCATACATTGGCAATGGAAAAATTGTCCAGTGGCATAGAAAGGACAATTCACTAGAGACGATCATGGGGTCTCCACAATTATGCTCGAAGCAGTTGCTTCAACTGATTTATGGATATGACATGCATTTTTCGGTGTTGCTGGGTCAAACAACGACATAAATGTGCTCAATCAATCACCATTGTTCAATGATGTATTACGAGGTGACGCTCCTATAGTTCAATTTACGGTAAATATGTAAACTTACAGAAAAGGTTATTATCTAACTGATGGCATATATCCCGAATAGAGCGTGTTTGTTAAAAGTTTTTCTCATCCGGAGGATCCAATGAGAAAGATATTCAAACAGAAACATGAGTCAGCAAGGAAAGATGTTGAACGTGCTTTTGGCATGTTGCAATCTCGTTGGGCTATAGTGCGTGGTCCTGAACGATTCTGGTACAAAAATCATATACGTGATATAGTGTATGCTTGCATCATTTTGCACAATATGATCATCAAAAATGAAGGGATGCGGTTGTGAATTGGTTAGATGAAGAAGAAGAACCTCCAGTGAATGCAACTCAAGGATCTACTCCCCAATTTCACCAATACATTCAGAGACAGGCTGAGTTTCGTGATAGAAATGTTCATCACAAACTTCGAGTTGATCTGGTCGAACATATTTGGCAGCAATTTGGCGACCTTGATTTGAATTAAATTGTGTTTGTCATATTTTTTCTATTTTTGAGTTTTTTATTTATTTTAAATTTGGAATGTACTAGATTTAATGTTAAATTTAATATATTATTATTGTTATTTGATGAACATTTTAATTATGTAATTTTTATTGTATAAATGTCAAGGAAATATAATATAAATTAATAAATATAAAAAATAATAATTTAATAAATTTAACAAATTTGTAATTAATATAATATGAAAGAAGTAGTAAAAAGTATAATATGACATGCGGGTCTCATGTGCAGAGGTTTGAAAGGTTTGTTTCAATGTGGAATAAAAGTTTGTGAAAATGAGATTTATGACAAAACTGAGTTGACATGAGTATAATTGAAATTCATGATATTTTATATTTATAAGAAGCTCAAGTAAATTAATATAATCACCAATATTTTCATCATGCAGAGATACATATAACATATTATTTTTTAGTCAAGTCTCTTCTCCAAGTGACTTCGACCAATCATTTTGAGTGCCCTCAAATGAGTTGAAAAAATTAGATGACTCAGCAATGAATGTATAAATAAAAATTTATATAATTATATTTTGTAATTGAATTCATTATAATGAGGTAATTAATTATAGAATTTTCGAGTAAAGGTAGATGTGTGTAATAATTTGTCACCATTCTCATTTCTCAATTAAAACTCAACATATCATTAAAATCATTTTTTTTGTTATAAGATAATACCTCAAAAATTTGACTAAAATATACATTATATTTATTTAATTTAGAACAAACTAATATATGTTGGTCAGGATGGTGAAGAGCTTAGTTTTGAATTTAAGAAACGATGGTTTGATTCTTGCTGTACGTGTTATAATTTTATTAGATTAGATTTTTATTTGAGCTTTGATTTGAATATAGTAATTCACTAGTATGATTTTGTAAACGAATTATAGTTTGAGGCTAAAATATTTTTAAGAAAAAAACAGAACATAGTGCATACCAAACTAGTAGAAAACAGATTTTCTACCCAAAAAAATTGTAGAAAACAAATGAAATTAAGGATGAAAAAAATATATATAGAAATACAAAAGAATTCAACTTGCAATTTAAATAAGGGAAAAATCTTAAAAGGGGTCCTGAATTACCACCACTTACCCAATTGCGGTCCGAACTACCAAGATTTCTAAAAAAAAGTGATAAAAAAATTTTGGACTGATTTTGGATAATGCTTAAGGTCAGTTTGTTTGAACACTTAAATATAATTGATTTTATTAAATTTATTGATGATTGAGTATCAAAAGGCGTTGTTTTCTTTATGTACGCAAAACGATATTATTTATTTTGATAACCAAACGACATAATTTTCACACACAAATATAAGTCTTATAATAATATTAGTTTAGAAATGTAATCATAAATTTTATTTTAGAAAATCAGTCCAATTTTATTTTTCATTGCACCCTTTTTGGAAATCATGGTAGTTCAGACCGCAATTTGATAAGTGATGGTAGTTCAGAACCCCTTTTGAGTTTTATCCCTTTTAAAAAAGATTATTAGAACAAATACAAAAAATAAGGATTGTGATCCAGTAATACTAATCAAGTTTTATGTCAATCAAAACAGAATGATTTTAGTACAAAATAAGGTAATTTTGGGTAAAAATAATGATTTTGATTTTAGTATAATCATTCAGTTTGTAATATATGTGGTGATTGATAGTTGGAAATCAAAAAATAATAATTTTGATTTGATTTTAAATGACTTAATCTAATTCAAAATTAATATTTGATAATTCACTATCCTATTTTGTTTATTTCTGAAAAGCCCCTAAAGTATCTAATAATTTACTCGCGCAGTGGAGTTGCTGCAGGGCGGCGGGCAGTAGGCCACTAGTTGAGAGAGAGAGAGTGAGTGAGTTTGTGTGACGGGAGCAGGTTGGTTTTTTTTTGTCTGTCATAGGTTGTGCTGGTGGCTTCTTGTTCAGATCACCACACCACAATCCCATTCACCACAATGTGCTCGAAACCCTAGTTGTCATCTGTCGCGCGTTGCAATCTCTGATGGAGTTCTGGTGGCCGGTGCTGGTTGTCGGGTTTGCTTATGGACTCTGTAGATTCCTTCTCATGCTCATTCCTCCCAATGTCCCTTCCATTGACGTCGATGCTTCTGATGGTACTTGCCCCTCAACACCCGCTGCTCTTCATTTCTCTTTCTCGCCTTCGACATCCTCTTCCTTTTTCTCATGTTTTGCTTTGCGTTGAAACATGACAGTGACTGATGATGGCAAGGAGACCAAGGAAAATAGCTACATCTATGTGACTCCTCTTAACTCTCTACTCTATACCCACTTGGTCAACTTTTCTGATGACCTGTGCTACTGAAAATAGCTGTCTTTACTTCTTCTCCCTTGGTGTTACTTACACTTGCAGAATGAATTAAGCAGTGACTTCCTTAATGATATTGGTAGCCTCTGTTGTACCAAGTCTGTCTCCTCGGGGCCGGGGCTAATACTGTAGTAGCACAATAGTTTATGATTACCATTAATCACCATCCTCTTCCATCTTTTGGGTTTCCCAGAAAAAAAGAAAAAAAAAGTTCCAACATTTTGACTTAGTAATTATTCTTCTGCGTATTTCCTAATAGTGATTTCTCACTGTCAATTCCTTAAATAGATACCTCCGAGGGGAAGACAGCCAGACAAAGTCCAGTGTTATGAACCAGCAACTATGAAGTACTTGGGTTTCTTCCCAGCACTAACACCAGCTGAGGTAATTTTATTTCTTTTCCTTATATGTGTAAGTATTATTTTCTAGAAGTATTACTGACCAGGTATTGTGTAATGATAATGTTTACTATTGGATTTCATTTAATTTATTTTATGAGCATGCTTAAACATTTTGTTCAGCTCATTATTAGGCAGTTTGGTCTTCATGCTTTTTAATTTGCCTGTTTTACGATTCATCAATCCCCTCCTCTGGCCTTGCTGATTTTATCAACATTGGCGTCAAAAGTGTAAGCGCATTGGTTATCATTAACCAAAATAACATTCATCTCTATGTCTTATGGAGTAGAATGCAAAATCTGTCAACCCTTAATTTTCTTTTTTGTTTCTTATCCATCCACATTGAATAAATTTATTGAGAGTAGAGGATTCCAAGTTGCATCTTTGGTACCTCTAAAACATACAAGCTTCTTTGTACTGCCTACGGTTACATAACAACAGTTGAAATCTTTTTTAGTTCAAATCGTTGTTACATATGTCTTGATTCCATCCAAGACAAATGAAATTAATATTGCTAATCCGAACTAAACTGATTTGGCAGGTGAAGGATCGTGTTGCCCATGCAAGAAAAGCTCAAAAGGTCTGGGCATTAAGCAGCTTTAAGCAAAGGCGCCAATTTTTGCGAATACTCTTGAAGTATATTATTGAACATCAAGATCTCATATGCGAGTAAGAAGTTCAGTTCGTTGATGCATCATCAATAGTGGTCATAGATTTAAATCAGGAAGCTTCTGTGGCCTACTGTTGCCCTAAAGTACATATAGTTTGCTTTATTATTCATTATTTTACTTGCAAATTTGGCCCTTATTTACAAAGTACCTGGATGATTTTCAACTGTGTGCTTTAGGATGGCAGGGTGACTAAGATGGTGCATATAAATCCTGATGTTCAAATTATAATCATGTATCTGATCCTTACAAGTAGATGATTCTGAATACAATAAGTAAGCATGATCAAGCTGAATTTTTATAATACAGAATCATCGAGACTCCTTTTTAGACTGGCTTGTCATATGATGCTAGTTTGTGCGGAATTTGGTCTACATCTTTCGTTTTTGGTCTGTATCTTATTGAGTGTCTATACCAAATAGGATTTCATCACGTGATACTGGAAAGACAATGGTTGATGCCTCTTTGGGAGAGATAATGACAACATGTGAGAAACTAACGTGGCTTTTGTCTGAAGGAGAGAAGTGGTTAAAACCCGAGTACCGGTACATTATCTTTTACTTGTTTCAACTCCTAATTTTTTTTGTATTGTTTGTATAATGCGGCCGTCTGTCAATATCAAGTACGGGTTTCGGCTGCTTTTTGATTAGTAGTGTGGTAGTGCATAGCTAGTTCAGTATGCGCTCAACCAATAATATTCGTTATAAGGTCCTCCGGGAGATCAATGATTCACAAGAGTTCGAGAGTTGAATTTCACCCTGTTGGTGTGGTTGGTGCCATTGTTTCATGGAATTATCCTTTCCACAATATATTCAATCCGATGTTGGCTGCAGTCTTTTCAGGAAATGCTGTTGTGATAAAGGTACCACAACATGAAACTGTCTGCAAGTAACTTTACTTTGGAAGCTTGTTTGAGACTAAATTGGATAACTTTTCCGTTTGACAAAGAATTACATGCTTATGTTTGCAGGTTTCTGAACATGCAAGTTGGTCTGGCTGTTTCTATTTCCGAATCATTCAAGCAGCCCTTGCTGCTGTAGGAGCTCCTGAAAATTTAGTTGATGTTATCACTGGGTGAGCATTGAGCTGCTTACGTCTCATTTCAGCCTCAATGATTGATCTCAATTATGATGTGTGATTTTACTTTTCAGGTTTGCTGAAACAGGCGAAGCCCTTGTGTCTTCTGTTGACAAGATAATTTTTGTTGGATCACCTGGTGTTGGAAAGATGGTATGTTCGTACTATTTCGTCTAATAGAACTTATTTGATCCCTTTATTGGCTCTACCTACATCATGCTTACTGTTATTTGTTTTACGTGTGTGATTCACCTTGGTATTTTTGTTTTCATTTTTTTGTTCCATTTGTCAATGAAATAACATAGAATATCTTGTCATGTATCTGGATGATTATTTTATGTTAGAAAGAAAAATACTATTGTTTTTACCTGTCATTTGCAGATTATGAAAAAGGCTTCCGAAACACTTATTCCTGTCACTCTAGAGCTGGGTGGAAAGGATGCCTTTATTGTATGTGAAGATGTAGATGTTTCTCATGTAAGATGTCGTCTTCTGATAAGTAAATCGGCGAATTGTCTAGTTGATCTTTCTCACCTAGTTCATGTACCCAATGTGCATTGACCTCTTCATTTCATTGGTTAATTTGGATCATCCAAAATTGATGTACTATTTTTAGCATTATCAATTATCAACATGGATTCATCACTTGACTAGGTTGCACAAATTGCTGTAAGAGCTGCTCTTCAGTCCAGTGGTCAGAACTGTGCTGGTGCTGAGAGATTTTATGTTCACCAAGACATACATTCTGCTTTTGTTGGTGAAATATCAAAAATTGTGAAATCTGTGACTGCTGTAAGTAATCTCATGTTGGCAAATCTTCCAAATGTTCCCTCAAGTTCAGTTATCCATTCCTTTTTCTGTAGTTTTGGCATTTTATATTTTGATAGCAAAACATCTGGTTAGGGTCCCCCACTTGCCGGGAAGTATGATATGGGAGCCATATGTATGCAAGAGCACTCTGAAAGATTGCAAAGCTTTGTGAATGATGCTTTAGACAAAGGAGCGGAAATAGTGGCTCGTGGAAGTTTTGGCAATTTAGGTGGTGATGCAGTTGATCAATTCTTCCCTCCTACAGTCATTATAAATGTAGATCACACTATGAGATTGATGCAGGAAGAGGTATTAGGACCTACACACTTTTAAGTTCAATATTGCCTCACCACAAATATAATGGCGCAGACATAATGTGAAATGCTACCTGTAGCAGTTAAAGTAGCAGTCTATTTGACCATAACCCTTTTAAATCTAGTAAACCATAGTCTATTTGCATACAGGTTTTTGGACCAATCTTGCCGATAATGAAATTTAGCTCTGATGAAGAGGTCATCAAACTGGCTAATGATTCGAGGTATGGGCTTGGGTGTGCTGTGTTTTCTGGCAGTCAACGCCGAGCCAGGATTATTGCATCTCAGTTGCATTGTGGGATTGCTGCAATCAATGACTTTGCATCGAACTATATGTGTCAGGTATTGTTGACTTGTCTTTCTTTGCATCACTCCTGTTCCTTTGACTTGACACACATAATGCCTTATATTGTGTAGTCGTTGCCATTTGGCGGAGTGAAAGATAGTGGATTTGGTAGATTTGCCGGAGTGGAAGGGCTCAGGGCTTGCTGCGTTGTGAAGTCCGTCGTAGAGGACAGGTGGTGGCCACTTGTGAAAACCAAAATACCAAAGCCCCTTCAGGTGAGCCCTGCAAATTTCTTAGAGTTTGTCTGCATCTGTTATGGCTTCCCTTTGCTTAACCTTTTGTGTCTGATGTGCAACTCCCACCAGTATCCTGTTGCTGAGAATGGGTTCGAGTTTCAGAAGCATCTTGTGGAAATACTTTATGGTCTGAACATATGGGACCGTTTAAGATCTTTGGTCGATCTCATAAAGATTCTGACTGAGCAAAATTCCTCAACCAATGTCAAGCACAGAATCGATTAAACCTTTACCAATGAGAGAGCGACGTTGTTAATCATTTCTATGTCAAAAAGTCTGTTGTGATCTTTTTAACTCTGGACTGTGCTGCTGCTACACCTGTAACCGATCAATCTGTTGTGACCTTTCATTCCTTTCAGGGACTGAGTTTCGGTGTCTGTTGATTAAAGGAGACTGGTTCACGATTTTATGACCGGCATGGAACATTTTACTGATGGCAGCATCAAAACTCTTTTTTTTATTTTTTTATCAAACTCGTTTATGTGCCTAATTTCATTTCCATTTTACTCGCCTCATGGTTTTATTTATTCTATCGACTCTAATTATTGAAAACTATCTCTTGATTTTATTTTCATTTATTCTGATTATCGAAAACCATAGTTCAAAACAGTCTTCTTGAAGCAAAAAAAGAGAGAGAGAGTTGTGGATTGTGGTATAACATGTTTTTGCTTTCTCAAAATCATAGCTGAGAAGTATAATTTTGAATAAGCAAACAAACAGTTGTCGTAAATTATTGTTTTAACACACTAAGATGTTGTTATGCAAAATTAAGTACCAAATATTGTATGAGAATATCATATCACCTTTGATTTCTTAAATCATAATGATTTAGTTTCATTTGATAAATCAATTTTTGAGCACCTTAATACAATATAATTTTAATGGTATCATTTTGCAATAATTTTTTTCAATAACTCCTAAAATACAATTAAATCACCCTTTCAAGAAAGACGCCCTTGACTTCATGATCAGATCCTCCAAATTACCCATCGGTTATTACTAGCATAGGTATGAACCAACCTTATTCAAATGCATCAGTACTTATGTAAACTATCAAAGTTGCATTTTTCATTCTATTCCTATGACAACTCCCAGCATATGCATTTTCCAATCCATTCCTTTGTGGTTATTCATGGTCATCATTATTTCTTTGACTGAGGTGACATAAGAGTCTCTCAATGTATCTTTTGTGAAGAACTGGACAAGCTGAAGAAGATGACTACTTTTGGAGGGGAATTCAGCCGAAGATTCTCCACCAATGAGAACATTGTTGGATGCTCACATATCATTGACCCACTTACCCAAGTTAAAAGTGAAACTTAACAACCACTGACAACTTGTAAATGTCCTGCCTCTTGTAGCATGAAGCCATTCCCAAGTCTCTGTTCACAATCTCTACAGAGTTTGATGTGAAGGTCCTGGATAAGACCCTCAAATTTGGTCACATCATCCTTGTCGTAGATGTCACACTCTTACAGTACACAATTTGTTAGGGTAGAGAAGACTCTCCTCTCTCCCGTCCCGCGTAATGGAACAAAAATATGAGACACCCACATGAATAACACACACCAACGCATAATAATATGAATAAAGTATGAAAGAAATACATGATATTTTTAACATGGTTCAGCTCTCCACAAGAACCTGCGTCTATGATCTCCACTATTGATGATATGTATTAATAGAATGGATTCATCCATCAACACTCTTGAATACAGACATCTCAATTCTCTCATAGATTTTCTCTAACAAAAAATCTACAGAAACTCTAAACAACACTCAAAAAGAATTTCATGAATACTCCTAGAGGACTCCCACCAAGTCTCTCATTTTTTCCTACCACTAGGACATCCTATTTATAGGATACTAATACTAAATTAAATATGATTTCTAATCCTACCATAATAGTAATTTAATAACCTATATAATAAGATTCTTAATTCTAATCAACTTCAAAGTAAGTTGATTATCTCTTCCATTTTCATATTTAAAAATTTATTTCAATTCCCAACAAATCCTCCGTTGACTAGAATTTCTAAATATCTTCACATTCATGTCATCTTCTGATGCAGCTTCCAAATCTGAGAAGTTATCACCATCTTCTATGTCTCCTCCCTAAACAGGAATATTCTACATCCCTATAACTTGAAGACGACATCCTCCCGCATGTTTTACGTGAACATGATATCAATAAGTTTCTTCCAAACTTTTATTTCGTCTATCAACTTTGTGTGTAGTGGGGGTTCTTTTCGGTTGTAGTGATTTCTCTTCAAACCATCAACGTTAATACCAGTTTGTTAGGGTTGAGAGGCCTTTTCTCTCTTCCGGACATGCGCAGAGAAATGACAACACGAGACACACACACGAATAACACGCAGCAACACACAATTATATGAATAAAGTACAAAAAAAACACGACATTTTTAACGTGGTTCAACTCTCCAACAGATTGATAGATATGTATTACAAGAGTTGACTCATCTCTCAACACTCTTGAATATAGACCTCTCAATTCTCCCATAGATTTTTCTAACCAAAAACTTATAAAAACTCTAAACAACACTCAAAAAGAATTCCTCATGAATTCTCTTGGAGGACTCCCACCAAGTCTCATTTTTTTCCTACCACTAGGACATCCTATTTATTAGGTACTAGTACTAAATCAAATAGGATTTCTAATCCTACCAAAATAGTAATTTAGTAACATATCTAAAATAGGATTTCTAATTCTAATAACTTCAAAATAAGTTGATTATCTCTTCCATCTTCATATTTATAAATCTAGTCAATTTCCAACGCATTCACATCATTCTTGTCGTAGATGTCGAACACAATGACCCTAATAAAGAATCTGCCGGAGAAAAAAGAGTTTGTTGCTGCTAGATAAAGCAATGCACAGTGATGTTAGTTTACAAAAAGTGAAAAAAATCTGACCAATTCAAGTATTATATATCAATGAAAAAATAATTCAGACTTTCTGAACATCCATTAAGTCCAAAAAAATAAGTCGTTAGGTTCTTTTCTGTAAACGCCTACTATAATATCGAGACCAATAAGAACAACAAAACAAGATATAATAATTGTTACAGCAAAAAAATATTCTAAAGCACAGAAGACATGCAATTTGTGAAAGTCTCATTACATTACTCCATAGGCCAATGCTCGGCATCCTCATGCTTGTTTGCACCTTCTTGAGATTCATTCACATGAGTAGTCCAGCTTCATAGTGTATACACCAAATAACAGCAAGAAAGAGGGGGGAAATAAGATTTGTAGTAATATTGTATCCAGCAATTCTCAGTGCAACTTTGCAGGTCGTAGCCACAATGACAGTTCACCTGATTAACCCTTCAAGAGTTGCAGGTACAAGGAAACAGCCACTCATTCAAAGTGGGTGTTGTATTGTAGTATGATTCAGACCATAGTATTAGTATTCTTGGTGGTAAACAGAGGACAACCTTGAACGGAAAAGAGCTGGAAGACTGCATTACGAACTCTTGACAGAAATGAGAGACCTTACAATATATCACTCAACCTCAACTGACCCTTCAGGTTTCCCCAACAATTCAACCCAACTGGAAAAACTATTATGTGAAAGTGAAGCAGGTAGTTTCATTTCAGTTAATGGTGCGTCTGCCATGTGGCATTTTCGTAATTATTTCGAATGCGGAGGATGTGATTCATAAGGTTTCTGAAAATATCAGTCTGATTCTCGATTGCAGCAGATGAGCTTCAACCATGAATCTCTCCTGCACGGGTCTATCAGGTGAATGTTTTCGTCATTCTGCTGCTGCTGCTGCTGCTGCGCTTTTCTATTTATTCATTTGTTTATTATTTCTTCAGTTGTGAGTAGCCGCAGCAGATGCCTTGAAAATGTTGGAGCTTTTGTTGCAAACAAAGTCGCCATTCCTACGTCTCCTCTTCAGTCGCTTCGACTAGGAACTTGGGTGAAGCTCATCTGCGGCGCCAGCTTCGAGGTAATATTGTGTACATAATAACCCACCACTCCTAATTGATACTTGTAATAATCTCTCATCATGCTCCCCGTCAGGATGTGCTCCACATCAGGAATCTATCCCTGGTTTACACGCTGGCTGGAGGTGAAACCCTTCCATTCGACTTTTCATCCATTTTACCACATGGGTTTTATCTTAACAGGTGTTTGCTTTTGTTGCCATCAGTTGATTGTATTGACTGCGCTGCTGACGCATCTGTCGTCACCGCTGTGAATCAAGGCATCGTTGCAGCACAAAATATTTCAGCAGTTCGGAGGCCTTGGGTCATGATCAGCGTCAACGACAGTGAAGATCTTCATTTCCGTAAAGCTGGTAATTGCGCTTGTATTGTTCCTATTCACATTCTATTAATCAGATTTCTTTCCAGGAGCATTTTCTGATGCTCTAAGCTTGCCATATCGTTGTCAACAGAATTTAATCCGGAGGAATGCCCCATTTATTGCCCGCGGCCCTGTGAAAAAGTTTGCCCCGCTGATGCAATATCGGTACAAATACAAATTTTTGAAACTGTTTAACAGCTACTGGACCCAAGTTGTTATAAATTTTAATATCTTAATTTTCATTGATTATGTTGTCTGCCAGTGTGAAGTTTGTACTCACAATTATTTTTATTACAAAAATGCTTTTTTGTGAAAACATCCATAGCGATTGAACCATCTACAGGGAGGTGTGTTAACTGAGCGTTGTTATGGTTGCGGGCGGTGCTTCCCAGTATGTCCCTATGACAAAATTAGTGAGTGTCCTTACCTCTATCTCGGCTTTATTATCTATCCCAAATCTCCTGTATAGTTTTTATCTTTTGAATGTTGAACTAGTTATACCTAGTTTGCATTTTCGGTATATCTGATTCGATATATTCTTGGACGTGTTGGTTTAGGGGAGATCACATATGTCAGAGATGTATTTGCTACTGCTGAACTTCTCAGAAGAAACGATGTTGATGCCATAGAAATTCATACGGATGGAAGGTAGTCTCTCTCAGCCTATGATGAGGTACTATGTATAGAATTGAATCAAAACATCAAGGATGCTTCACAGAATTTATTGCACATGCGTATCAATCTGCTACTTGGTCTTACTTGTGTAATAAATTGGCTCAATATGAGTTGATACTTGTTTGCCAGGTTGAATGTTCATGCTGACTACTAGTGAGATTGTTCTTTGAAGTTTATGGTTTCAAGATCTGGCTAACGCATCCAAGCTCTTTTCACATTATGTATAGAAATATTTGTTTGTAGGGATCACAAGTCCTTTGCAGAGCTTTGGAACGGTTTGGGGAGTTCAATTGAGTATTTAAAACTAGTGGCTGTGAGTATTATCTCACTGAAATTCAGTTGACATGAACACATTGTTCTACGAAGTTAGTGGCAGAACTTGTGCAGTTTAAGCTATTGAACATTACCTTTCTTTCAGGTTAGCTTTCCTAATCTCGGAGATTTAACTCTCCCTTCAATGAGGGCAATGTATGCTGTAATGCAGCCACATCTGAGCTGCCACAATTTATGGCAGGTATCCCTTCAACTATATGATTCAAGGTGTATTCTTTTTTATTTAAATCGCACTAGTTACGAATAATTTGTTTTCAGTTTAGTATTAATTGTCCCGCAGCGTATGGCTATTCCAATTTGGTTTAGTTCAAAATTCTAACTAATATCTATTCTGGTTTAGGCTCCAACTCAATCTCAGCTGAATATAACACACCGTGCAAAACTGTGGTATTATTTTTATCTTGTTGTATAATTGTGTGTGAGCATTAAGCCTGAACTGTTCGTCTTCGGTATTTTTATGATCCGTAGTTGGATGGTCGCCCCATGAGTGGTGATATTGGGCGCGGTGCCACAAGAGAAGCAATTGCATTTGCTGTTAGTTTAGCTGCAGCTGAAGATCGTCCAAATGGTTTCTTTTCTATTTTTCATATCAAAATCACTGACTTTGCTAAATGGTGATCTTGGATATTGAAAGCATTTCTTACGCCTTCATTACATTCTATGTGAAAGGATTTCTTCAACTGGCTGGCGGCACCAATGCTAACACAGTTCATGGTTTGAAGAATGTAGGACTATTCCAAATGACTGCCACAGCAAGTATGTTGCACTATTACTTGTCGCTTACTTTCTCTTAAGAAACATCGTCAACTTTCATTTCCGTGAACTTTTTCCAATAGAAAACACAACGGAGAGCACCACAGCAGGAGCCATTTTGTCAGATTCGTCATCATATGCAGTGATAAGTGGGGTTGCTTATGGCGGATATGCACGGAAGGTGAATTCAAACTAATGTTAAGAAAATTGTTGGTGTGAAATGTAGGTACCAATTCCATTTGTCTGTCTTTCAGATTGTTGGAAGGGTCTTGAGGTCAATGGAATCAGAGTATGGACTTTCTTGTATTGAAGATCATCCAAACTACCTTTTGGAGGCCCTTAAAGAAGCTCATGCACTGGTTGGGACAGTGAAGTGTCAGGTAGTGCCTCCTTACTAAATAAGTCTGTCTATTTTGCTGAATTTTTCGGAGGGATTATTGAAGTTGATTATCTCAATGGCACCAATCCTCTCCCACATAGTTTGAAACTTTATCCGCGCAAGAGACTTTGTTAATATATCCGACAACTGCTCATTAGTGTGGGTTTTCTGAATGAGAATCTTGCCACCCTCGGCACACTCTATAAGAAATGAACGGCGCCTCAATATGTTCACTTTGATCATGAAAAATCAGATTCTTACGAAGTTGAACTGAGAAATTATTGTCCACATGAACAGTGATGATGCCGGGCTCTTTGAAGGAGTTGGCCTAGTCATATACCCTGGCATGCCGCGGCAGAAGCCGCCTCGTACTCGGCCTCACATGATGAGGGTGCTATTACTCTCAGCTTCTGTGAGAGACTTGATATCGGGCTCAGGCCGAGGAATAATATGACACTTGTGGTGCTCTTTCAATCATCGAGATCTCCGACCATATCCGCATCACCAAATCAGTTAGCTTATGTTTTTCTTTACCGTGGACATAGCGACACCCAAAATGAATTATCACCACACTGTATCGTAGGAGATGCTTGAGAGCGGTAAGGTGCTCGGTTGGCGGTGCTTCCACAAAACGATTGAAATACCCGACGTCAAAGCATATGTTTGGCCATGTATGAACTCAATATCTGACACTCCCAACTATACTTCTACAAAATGTAGCGTCGACTGGAGGATTGGAGCTAATCTTGCTCAACTTCAGTCATGGCTCTTTGAGAATTCGCGCTGAATTATATCCACACATGCCAGCTTTCTCCAACACTTTAGTTGTATAAGTTCCTTGACACATGGTGATCCCTTGTGACCCTTTCTTCACCTCAATGCCAAGATAGTAATATAGGCTCCCAAGGTCACTCATTTTAAATGCAGACTACATTTTCACCTTGAAACGCAGTACTTCACTCATGCTTGCGCTTGCGACACTCCTAAGAGCACTTTTGCGTCTCTTTTTCCACGCATGTAAACCGCATGTTCCGACATGCTCTTGATAAAATCGAGAGAGAAGTGTAGTGTCAAGTTTGGCATTCCAAATCCAAGGCTCTAGGCGCAATCTTACAACGTCTTCAGTAGATGGAGCACTCGCTGTCATGTCCAATGAGCACAAAATCAGGTGATTGAATTATGTAGACTTTCTCTGACAAATCACCATTTAGGCTGATTTTACATCAAGTGTGCATTGGACGTAATATTTTATCAGAGACGAGCCTTATGTTTCACCACTGCTCTCTGTGCATCATTTTTTAGCTTGAAGACCCATTTGAGTACCATTGGACGGTTTCCAGCTAGGAGGTCAACTAAATCTCATGTACCATTATGCTCGATGGAGTCTAACTCGTCAAGCATCGCTGTGTGACGCACCTACTCCTCTTCAACCTCAGTAAATGTACTAGGCTGAGGGGATGCTCGGGAGCAGTGACGCGAACTCAACTTGTGACGGACCAGTAGGAAACCTGGGTTCTCCCATGCCTGTTGGCGTTGGTGAAGTGTGTGTTAATGGAGCTGGTGCTGGTGCTGATAAATTGTGTACCAGGTGCGATGACTAACTGGGCACTGGGCACCATGGTGACAGAGTAGTCAACAATGAAGGTTCCCTCATCGTCGTAGTTTAGCTCCGAATTTCCACCTCTTGCTTCATCAAGCACTACGTCCAGTGAGATATGAAGACGCTTTCTAACAAGATTGTAGAAACGATACTCTTTTGTGTTGGCCCCATATCTAGTAAACACCATGGGAATGCTCCTATCGTCAACTTGCCTGCATGTGGCTTAGTTATCTTAACATGTGCGAGGAAGTTGAAGGTCTGCATGTAGTTCATTGCTGGCTTTTCACCTAACCATATCTCGTAAGGCATCACTCCATCGAGGCTCCAAATAGGGTGCATTTAAGAATTTAACCTTGTTATATTTACTGCCTACCCTCAAAATGGATTTGGCATTTTCTTCTCTTTCAAGAGACATCTTGTCATCGCCATTATGGTCTGTTTTCAGCGCTCCATAATGATGAATACGATATCATAAGCTATTAAAGCACGTCTTCCTTGGCGTAATATTCACCAAACTTGATGGTCGTGAATTCCCCACCATGACAAATGCGGAGAAGCTAAAACTTGTGTCTAGTTTCCACTTTGACTTTTCCTTAAAATTCATGATCGCTCCTAGCGTCTGTCCTTGTTGTGGAAGTGGTCTACCCACATGGACCGGCTTGCATCATCGATGAGTAGGAGGACATAATGCCTCCCTCCATTGGTCGGCGGAGAGACAGGGCCACATAGATTTCTAAGAACAAGGTCAAAGAGATCTTTTGTGCGGATTTTTGCTTCTTGTGAGAATGGGGCTCAATGCTACTTGCCAACAAGACACACCTTACATAGTTGATCGACTTGATCAATATGTGGGAGGCCACGAACCATTCTAGTGCACGCCATCTTGCACAAAGTGTCAAAATTAAGATCGTCGAACCGGGCATGCCCGAATCATGCGGCATAAGTCCAAATCCAGAATACTCGTAAATAATATATGTTAGTTTCAGTTCGAATCTGACAATAAGTCTGGATCCGAATCAAAACTATTGAGTTACCTATTTGATGAAAGCGTCAAATGTCGCATTTCTACCTGTATCCATCACCCTTATAAGTTCTCGGATGACCCTCTCTGACATGCAATAAACCCATCACATGAATTATTGGATTTGGACTTGTGGGCTCCAGCCCAGTGGGTATTACCCAAAGGTCATATCCATGAGTTTAATCTATTTGTTCATCCGAATCAAGCGCATGTTGAACCAGTTCATATCCGAACCGAATCTGATTCGGTTTTTACTCAACTCAATATCCACCACTCGATTGTGCGATCTTTATTCTCATTTAGTCCTTGGAAAAGCTCATTGATCATAAGTGGTCCCTAGTAAGACCTTATGATCTCTAATTAAGAATAAATGATTCTTAACGTAACCAAAACTTTAGTCAATATGAGTCAACTAACTGGTTTGATGGGCAGACACTAACAGAAAGTTTTGCAACTAGATCTGTGAGTGTGGTTGGAGGATGCATGTATCATTAAGAGTCAAGACAAAGATGAAATGGAGGTCATGTATGATGGCATTTGGAGAAGCAACACTAGTAAATAAAAGAAGCCTACTAGGAAAATGATCAAAAGCAGAGAGAGTTGCGTTATGTTACTTAGACCATGAAACTATCATATGTTGGCACTAGATCAAAAGAGAAGATAAAATTTTTTTTAATGAAGTTAGCACAGTGCCAAACATTTAAGAATACTTAAGAAGGTTCATGAGGTCAGAGAATCTTTAAAAAATGAGACAAAGTGCATTGGTGTTGACAAAAGTTAAAGGAAGGCTGGTTGAAGAGATAACATATGACAAGACAATTTTGATGTTTAAGTTAACGTTTAGAGACCACTAAAAAGAGGAGAATTAGAGAAATTGAGTGGCTTGTTATAAGTCAATGCCTCATTAGGCTACTTGATCAAGCCCAAAAAGAAATAATTGAATAAGTTTAGGAAGACATGATGAAGCCTAAAGGAGAGCCAAAGAAAAAATTGAATAATTTGGGACTTTTAAACTTTTCTAAACTTATAATATTGTAAAAAAATATACAAATAATAATTCAGAAATATTGTAGAGATTTTATTTTTAACTGTTGGACAGAAATAATCTTCATTGTACATTAGAGAGGTGAAGTAGTATAAATAGATGAGTTACATAGGAATTATGATGTGCATTTGTGTGGTTAGTGAGTGAGTTTGTAAGACACCAAGTGTGAGTGATAAAAGTTTCTTCTATTGTAATTTTATTTTAATGAATAAAATTTTTCTTTTGTGAGTCGAAAACTTCATATATTAGATCAAATTATTGTAAATAAATATAAGTTTTATTTACCTTCAACTCAAATTCAACTTATGACAATAAATTTACACCAACATATTAAAAGCTTCAAATAAGTGGATTGTATAAATATGTAAACTTGGTGGTATGCATATGTGTATTTAAAGAATGATGGCTTATGGTAGGATCAAAAACTTCCCCAAAACAGCAGTTGTAACATCGATTTGTATAAAGAAAACCGTACTTTTTAAATGCGTTTTTTTAGATTTTATGGCTCTTGATTAGTAGAATGATATACTGCCACACCTTTTTTTAGCTAGTGATGAAAAATATATGAAATGTGTCAAAATATTTTTATTAAATAAAATTTTCCTCTAATTTTCTATCCAATTATATTTTTCTTCAATTAAACAAAGAATTACACTTCAATTTTCCTCTCAATTTTCTCCTCAAATGTTTTCTTAACCAAACACAAGCTCAGTGAATTTGGAATTTGAAATAAAGAAAAGATATATCCTATTAGGTATACAAGGTATGTATCTGAGTAGCTAAAACGACGTCATTTTACATTGTGTTGGAAGGTTTTCAAAATATTTTTATTAAATTAAATTTTCATCTAATTTTCTATCCAATTTTATTTTCCACAATTAAACAAAGAATTCCACTTAATTTTTCTCTCATTTTTCGCTTCAAATGTTTCATTAACCAAACACAGGCTCAGTGAATTTAGAATTTAAAAAGAAATGGATATATCCTATCAGGTGTACAAGATATGTATCTAAATAGCTAAAACGATGTCATTTTACATTGTGTTTGAGGGCTTTAGAGTTTCATGGTTTGAAGATTTTTAATATTTTATAGCTTATATTGTTTTTGAGTTTTAACTTTTAGTATTTGTAGAGTTTTGAAATTAATTATGAAACGATGCCTTAATATAAAATTCTGAAATCTACAAATTTTAAAAACCCTAGAATACTGGACGCTCCTAAAAATTACCGATATGTAGCTTATATATATATCAATCCAGAAAATATTTTGGAAGTTTTTGAGTGTAGAAAAAGGAGGATAAGGTCTTTCCATTAAAATCGAAAAAATATATAAATAATTCAGAGGAGGATAAAAATAAAATAAAAAGGCAGCAAGTAAAGTTGGAGTGGTGTTTGCGCTTGGTATCACCACGACCACGACCACACACACGCAGAAGGCAGGCTCCTCCGGCGGGATCATCAATTTCAATGTGCAGGGAATTGTGAAGCGCAACTTCTTCAGGCAATTTTGATTAGCAGCGGCGGCGGCGGCAGCAGCAGCAGCAGCAGCAGCATGCGTCCTTCTGATTCGCAAACCAACAAAGCCATTGCTCAGTACACCGTCGATGCTGGCCTCCACGCCGTCTTCGAGCAGTCCGGCCAGTCCGGTAAGTCTTTCGACTACTCTCACTCCCTCCGGAACAGCACAACCAACTCCGTGCCCGAGCACCAGATCATCGCCTACTTGTCCAAAATCCAGCGCGGCGGCCACATTCAGCCCTTCGGCTGCATGATTGCCGTACACGAGTCCACTTTTAGGGTTATCGGCTACAGCCTCAACGCCTCCCACATGCTCTCTCTGACTCCCCACTCCGTCCCCGTCATGGATATGCCCGACGACCTCTTGAACATCGGTGTCGACGTCAGGTCCCTCTTCACTTCGTCCAGCTCTGTTTTGATCGAGAAGGCTTTCGGGGTCAGGGAGATCACGCTGCTCAATCCCTTGTGGATCCATTCTAAGACTTCCCGGAAGCCCTTTTATGCCATTCTCCACAGAATTGATGTTGGGATTGTCATCGATTTGGAGCCTGCCAGGACCGAGGATCCTGCCTTGTCCATTGCCGGGGCTGTGCAGTCCCAGAAGCTGGCCGTCAGGGCTATCTCCCAGCTCCAGTCCCTCCCTGGAGGGGACATTCAGCTTTTGTGTGATACCGTGGTAGAGTGCGTGAGGGAGCTCACAGGGTATGATCGGGTTATGGTGTACAAGTTTCATGAGGATGAGCATGGTGAGGTTGTGGCTGAGAGTAAGAGGCCGGATTTGGAGCCTTACATTGGCTTGCATTATCCTGCTACTGACATTCCTCAGGCATCCAGGTTTCTGTTTAAGCAGAATCGAGTAAGGATGATCGTCGACTGCTATGCTACGCCTGTCGGTGTGGTTCAGGATGATGGGCTGATGCAGCCTCTGTGTTTGGTTGGTTCCACGCTTCGTGCTCCTCATGGTTGTCATGCGCAGTACATGGCTAACATGGGTTCGGTGGCTTCTCTAGGGATGGCAGTCATTATCAATGGAAACGATGATGAGCCTCAAGGTGGCCGAAACTCGATGAAATTATGGGGCTTGGTTGTCTGTCATCACACAACTGCCAGATGCATTCCCTTCCCGCTTCGTTACGCTTGTGAGTTCTTCATGCAGGCTTTTGGACTTCAATTGAACATGGAACTGCAGCTGGCATCTCAGTTGTCAGAGAAACGTGTCTTGAGGACCCAGACACTTTTATGTGACATGCTTCTTCGCGAATCCCCAATTGGAATCATTACTCAGAGCCCAAGTATAATGGACTTGGTTAAGTGTGATGGGGCAGCACTATTGTATCACGGTAAATACTACCCTCTTGGTGTGACTCCTACTGAAGCCCAGATCAAAGACATTGCAGAGTGGTTATTAAAATATCATGGGGATTCTACAGGTCTTAGCACTGACAGTTTAGCCGATGCGGGCTATCCTGGGGCAGCATCACTGGGTGATGCAGTCTGCGGGATGGCTGTTGCTTATATCACTAAGAATGATTTTCTGTTCTGGTTCAGGTCCCACACAGCAAAAGAAGTCAAGTGGGGTGGTGCAAAGCATCACCCTGAGGACAAAGATGATGGGCAAAGAATGCATCCGCGTTCTTCTTTCAAGGCATTTTTGGAAGTAGTAAAGAGCAGGAGTCAGCCTTGGGAAAATTCGGAAATGGATGCCATTCATTCTTTGCAACTTATACTGCGAGATTCATTCAAAGATGGTGAAGGTATCAATTCTAAGGCTATAGTAAATCCGCAACTTGGGGATCTGGACTTGCAAGGAATGAATGAGCTGAGTTCAGTTGCTAGAGAAATGGTTAGGTTAATAGAAACAGCCACTGTTCCCATATTTGCTGTAGATAGTGATGGTTGTATAAATGGTTGGAATGGGAAGGTTGCTGAGCTAACTGGGTTATCAGTTGAGGATGCAATGGGGAGGTCCTTGGTTGATGATCTGGTTTATCCAGAGTCCAAAGATACTGTTGAAAAGCTTCTATATGGTGCCTTGCAAGGTATTTCCGTTTCTCTTTCCCTCACATTCAGCGTTTCCCTGATTCGTGCAGGAACTTTTGCCATCTGAATAGGAGCACTAGCATACATTTGATGTTATTCATTCACTGAGATTTAGACATGCATTCAGACTTTTATTTATATTGTTTTGATAGATATTGGGCGGTTTAAAATGATGCAGGGGAGGAAGATAGCAACGTTGAGATCAAATTGAGGACATTTGGACGAGAACTAAATGATAGAGCCGTCTACTTGATAGTCAATGCTTGCTCAAGTAAGGATTACACAAACAAAATTGTTGGAGTTTGCTTTGTTGGTCAAGACGTTACTGGTCAAAAAGTTGTAATGGACAAATTCATTAACATTCAAGGCGATTACAAAGCCATCATACATAATCCTAATCCCTTGATCCCTCCTATTTTTGCTTCTGATGAGAACACGTGTTGTTCTGAGTGGAATGCTGCCATGGAAAAGCTAACTGGTTGGTCCCGCGGAGACGTGATTGGAAAAATGCTGGTTGGAGAAGTATTTGGTGGCTGCTGTCGGCTTAAAGGTGTGGATGCTTTGACCAAGTTCATGATTGTCTTGCACAATGCAATTGATGGCCAAGAGACAGATAAGTTTTCATTCTCGTTCTTTGATCGGAATGGGAAGATTGTGCAAGTTCTTTTGACAGCGAATAAAAGGCTGAACATGGATGGGAGCGTTATTGGGGCATTTTGCTTCTTACAGCTAGCAAGTCCTGAACTGCAACGCTCTCTGGAAATTCAGAGGCAGCAGGAAAGAAAATACTTTGCTAGGATGGAAGAGTTGGCCTATATCTGCCAGGAGATAAAAAACCCATTAAATGGTATACATTTCACTAACTCACTTTTAGAGGCTACAGAACTAAATGAAGATCAAAAGCAGTTTGTAGAAACAAGTATGGCTTGTGCAAGGCAAATGTCAAAAGTCGTTGAAGATATGAATTTGGAATCCATTGAAGACGGGTGAGTTATAGAAATCTTTGTGGTGTAATTACTAATGAGCTATTGAGATATCAAATATTTTGGACATTTCTTACTTAGTAGATTCAATTGAATCATACACATGATAAAGTTTCGAAAATATTTGTTTCATTATTATAGATCAATAAGTTTTGTGGTGTTGAAAAGTATGTTCAGTCAACATTTTACTGGATGTTCCACCAGAACAAATATGACTGCTGTGCGTTTTTGGTTTCTTCCGTTCTTTGAACTTAAGTCATGGCATTTATAGCAATGCTCGACAATACTGCCAAAGTTTTGAGCAACTTTCCTGTTCCTTTTACATTTCATTGTTCTTGAAATGAATAGAATGAATATCTTCAATTGACTTGTTTGTATTATTTTACTGGGCCTACTTTATCTCAACACCTGGCGGTGTTCCTTTCTGGACAAATCTTTATCTCGGCATTTGGTAGAGTTCCTTTCTGGATAAATCTTTATTCTAACACATGGTGTTTTTCCTTTTGATGGCAGCTTGCTTGAGCTCGAGAAGAGTGATTTTTTATTTGGGAATGTCATAAATGCCGTAGTCAGCCAAGTGATGATGTTACTTAGGGAGAGAGGTCTTCAATTAATTCGTGATATTCCAGAGCAAATAAAGTCCCTCCTTGTTCATGGGGATCAGACGAGAATTCAGCAGGTGTTGGCTGATTTCTTACTAAACATGGTACGTTATGCACAGACACCAGATGGTTGGGTTGAGATTCAAATTCGACCTACAGTGACCCAAGCCCAGACTTCAAGCAGTAGATCCAAGGTGCACATTGAATGCAGGTAATATAGGATGCTGGTATTTTCTATTGGATTCCTACACATAAAGCAGAGGGTACTATGCTTGTCCTCATCCAAATACTGGTTAAAGCTTATATTCATTTGGCTAGGAGAAACTCTCTTGTAGTCCAGAATTACTCTTACTAAATGCTTCGCGTTCAATTTGAAGATGAGTAAAAAGATAATTTTACATCTGATGATGAATTTGAAGTTGCTTGCACATTTGATGAACATTTTTTTATTAGTAGATCAGGCTGACGCCGCATTGTTTCATCAAAATGACATTTGGCATTGTTGTAGGATGATTTGCCCTGGTGAAGGACTTCCTTCAGAACTGGTCCAGGATATGTTTCATAGCAGTAAGTGGGTTACTCAAGAAGGCCTAGGGCTCAGCACGTGTAGGAAAATTCTGAAACACATGAATGGTGAAGTGCAGTATATTCGAGAGGCTGAAAGATGTTACTTCACGATTAAGCTGGAGCTTCCCATGGCCACATCTATGAGCGGGTCAAACAGTGTTGACTAACTTAGTTGCACTGAAATCTTCTAGTACGCTGTCAAGCATAACCAAGGTATTCAACGCATCTCCGGGCACATCTTATTGATCTGCAGCAGAAGACACTGATTACATTTACAATGGTCTCAAAATCTAGCTGAATATACTCACGAGGCACAATGATGGTGAGGTTATTTTTTCTCTTAAAATATTGGACGCCTTCCTGACTTTGGCTCCAAAACAGACGGAGAGAAAGGATAACCATGGTCGCAGGTTCTAATTGTTGTAATTAAAATATGATGGGTTACTAATAATTGCTGGTTGAGCTGGATTTGGAAACCTCATATTTGGAGCTCTCTGGTGGACCAAGTCTTGGAATGACTTGGCGTTTTAGCTGCAGGGTTTTGTTTTATTTATGGGTCAACTTGCTGCTTTGGCATAAGTAATTTATTTAACTTTCTGTGGTTGTTGATGCTGAGCATGGAAATTGATTGTGTAACATTATGAGAACATACAAGTCTAATGCAGATTACGTTGGTCATGGTACTTGTACTTTACTGGAGAACCTTTCCCTAATGTTTATTCAGCTTTTCTAAGATTTCTGTAAGGGAAGTGCATCTGTTTTTTACTCTTGCAGGTTAACTGACTTGATCAATAGGAATCAAATCAGTGAGTTTGCGAAAAGTGAAGCCCAATCATTAAGAGTTGTTGTGAAGAACTGTAAGACCTGTGTGGTAAAGGTACAATTCCTGGAGGAGTTGTAAATTTGATGAACTGAAATTTGAAGATTAAATAAAATACGAAGATAAATTCAAGTTTGATTCTTCCCATTGCCTCTTTTAAATGTTCCACTAAATGCTCAAGACAAATTAATGATTGTTTTCTCATGAATTAGTGGATTGTATATTTCAAATAAATAGTAGTATGATATTTACAGGTTTTTCGGCATATCAATTATGTGCTTGCATTCACATGTAGAGAAGAACTCAAATGTGTAGAAATGTTATGGTATTTTTTAATTTTCGAATGACTTCAATAAATGAAGAGGACTGACTATCTATGGTATCGCTATGCACTACTATTAAAAGACGCAAAAGCACTAACTAAAATCAAGGATTGTCAGTTTAACATAAAAAAGACACATCTTGAAGTGTATAAGTATTAGTGTAAATTTAAGTTCAGTCTTTTTCAATTTCTAAGATCTTTTCTGTTTAAGACTGTTTGGGCTCATAGAATAGGTTTGACTCATATTCTTATAGCCTGTTTCTCTAACCATCGTGGCTATGATTGTATTTTATTTGAGTTGAACTTCTGTCACTATGTATATTCTTTTCTTTCTCAATAAAAGCATCAAAGCATCGTGTGTGTCTCTTTATATAAAAAGTCAAATCAAGTATTACATCTAGGCTATTAGTTCGAGCATTAATATTAATCAATTATTTTTGTGATTAAGAAATGCACACAATTAGAATTAAATATATATTATTCGTCTTTCTTCATACATAGGATTAAATATATAAGGAATAATTAATATTAGAATTATGTAGGGTTTGCAAAATAAGCTAGGGTTCTGCATGGCAAGGACGTCGTCTTTGCCGCCTGTAGTTGCTCCCTATTACCACTAGGATAGCGCCATCAATCTCAGCTCCAGCCTCACCCAAACCTCGTGACTCAATTTCAAAATTGCACATGGACATCTATCTCAATGCAAGTCAGTTGTCACACAAAGTACCGACGGCTCGCTTGCATGCTCTCGCCGTCAGTGTGTCCAGTTCTCCAACATAGATCCTCATCCAATTACAGACGTGCTGATGGTCTCTGAGCGCGTTCATGTAATAAATTCGTCGAAGGATGACGAGCTTTATTCAAGTCAACTTTCGTGTATTCACTTATATATAAATATTCATCACTTTCATACATATATTCATCGATTTCATATATATATTCATCTATTTCACCATAAATTCATCACTTTTATACATATATTCATAACTTTCGTACATATATTCATCAATTTTATACACGCATTCATCACTTTCATACATATTTTCATCACTTCATACATATATTCATCAATTTCATATATATATTCATCAATTTTATACATACAAATTTACATATAATTATTTTAATGTATATAAATTTTACAATATATGAATTTATAATTTTGTTTCATTATTTTAATATTTATAAGTCAAAATAGTACTTATTTCATTTTTATATACTTTTTCGGATTATTTTTAAATAGTTTACTATTTATATGGATGATGTGTAATGGGAATAACAAAATGATATCGATTTGAATAAATATATGAAACGATGTCATTTGCACTGAGAGCACCCGATTTCAATGCACCTAAAAATTTGCAATGGAATAGTATTACTGAACTGTATTGGACTGTAAATATTTAAAATTTAAATTTAATATAATAATATTGTTTTGGAAAAAAAGCATACAGTAGCGCGCATGACTTACTTCTTTTCATAGATTTGGGAGAATCTTACTCGGTTGGAAGCTTCGGACGATACCCCATCGAACCCCTCCGATTGAATTGAAGATTAGTCAAGTGGTGTCATTCGAATTAAATATATCTGATAAGAAAATCAATTCGACTAGCCCGGTGATATACATATATCTGATACAATTTAAATAGTTATGATTTTAGACTTGTTTAGAGTTACTCATCTAAAATATTATAATATAATAAAATTAAACTTCCATGTGATCGATCGATGAACCGGAGGCAAGACATATCTGACCTCCGATCGCATGCTAAACTTAGACATAGATTTATTAATCGCATCTGCATGTTTTAGCTGCATAGTTAGGCTGTGTTTGGTTTGAGGAAAATTAGAGGGAAAATAAATTCTTCTTAAAATTTATCTTATTTTCACTTTGTTTGGTTTAGAGTGAAATTTTTTGTAGAAAATACTAAAATATTCTTTAAATTAAACAGATTTTTCTTCAAATTTTCCATCTAATTTTTCTTTAATTTTCCATCCTCAATTTTTCTTAAGGTAGTGTTCCTGAGTCAGTTTTAGGAAGGGAAGGGAAAATAAAAAAGAAGTTGTTCCTGAGTTTTTTTTAGGAGGGATTTGGAGGGGGAGGTGTGGTTTGGGGGCTTATTTCCTCCATTTCTTGTCCTCCCAAATTAGACGGATTTGGAGGGGAATAGATGTTTATTAATATGAAAAATATTATGTAAGAGTATTTTGATCAATTTTTTTATTTTCTTTTCTTATCTCTCCAAATCCTTCCTAAACTTGGGATGCCTATTCTTCTCCTTCCCTTTCCGTTCACTCCAACTCAGGAACAGAGTCTTAACCAAACAAAGACTTCTCATTTTCCCTCAATTTTTCTTTTTCCTAAAATTTTCCCTAAACCAAACACAACCTTAGTGTAACTAAATAATTTGCCGCTCCCATGGTAATGTAATTTCATCAGGTTGAGATGGGTGAATGCAAGGCGCCAATAACCACATTATATTCCTTGTTGAACCATTTGTTCCTCACGATGAAGAATATTATCGATCCTCCGTTGTCTCCGACAGACTTGGCTGCACCATCAGCTTCTCTGAATGCGGGGGCATAGAAATTGAAGGGAATTGGGATGAGATTACAATTCTTGCTAACCTTCCTTTGGTTATTGAACTTGAGCTCATTCATGGGAATGTTACAGTCTCCTGATATGATTTCACTTTAATAGGCCAAAACTATTTTTCTTAACTTCCTACTGAAAAACCTAGCTATGTCCCAAGAGGCATGTGCCCCATTGATTGCAACCCTTCCCTCGGAAGTAAGTTCTAATGCCGATTCTTAAGTGTATATTTTACCTTCAGGATTATAAGTCAAGGTCCAGGTTAAGTTATCAATCTAACTTCCAGTTAACTAATCATTTTCACAAGAAAGCCAAGACTAAATATTCCAATCTTTCTCCTGCTTTTCCATCAGTCTCATCTGACGATGCAATCACCTTCAGGTTCGTGGAACTATTGGAGACTTTTTGACTGGTGTTTCAAGGTCTGCTTTTCCTGCTGTAACTTTTTGGTCAAGCGTTGCTGAGCTTTTCATTCCATTAATGATAATACAAAAAACCAGCTAAATGCTACACTTGATTTGAAGATTCATTATATTGTTTCCATGCAGAAATTCATTGACAAAAAATAAAAAATTTAAGAGCACCATTGACAATTTTAGTGAGTGTTTGAGATTTTTCTTCTTCTTATCTTACATTGCGGACAAGTGCATCGTTGAAGTTCACTGTTTAGAATCAAAAAGGACGCATCTGGACCATGGTAGCAGGAGGTGGTGCCAGTGTCATATATGCTGATACTGTAAGCATATATATCACTCCAACCTTAACCATCCTAGCAGTCTTATCCATAATCTAGAAGAGACCTGAGGATATAAAGAGATGAGTATTTAATAGCCAGAGTTTTGTAACAGTGCTTTCAAACATCTTTGCAGGTAGGAGATTTGGGTTATGCATCTGAGCTTGGCAACTATGCAGAATATAGTGGGGCTCCTAAGGGGAGCAAGTTTTGCAGTATGCAAGAGTTGTTATTGACGTGAGTGTTTTACTCTTCACTCTCTTTTTCGGCCTCTGGTTGTCATTTATTAGATTCAGTCATCTCTATGTTTCCCAAGAGCTTATGCATTCTGTTGTGCAGTGTGCAACAGCAATTCCTGATGGCTGAAATAGAGCTCTTCTCATTGGGGGAGCCATTGCTAACTTCACAGATGTTGCCGCTACCTTCAATGGGATTTTATTCGTGCTTTAAGAGAAGAGGTGCAGCCTCTAATGTTGATTGATTATTTAGTTTCCAAGTAATATGAACCAGAATCATGATATTAAAAACAAAGAAAAAGTAATACAATAATATACTCAATTCTAGTCATGTAAGCTCATTTTCGATGTTTTTCTTTGTAGGAATCAAAGTTGAAAGCTTCCGGGTTGCACATTTATGTTAGACGAGGTGGCCCGAATTATCAGACTGGTTTGGGTAGGATGCGTGCACTTGGAGAAGAGTTGGGGGTTCCCCTTGAGGTATGATGTCACTGGCTTACATTTTCCTGGATTATATTCTTATTGGTAAAAATATAAGTATTGTATTGTGAATTAGCTTCTAAGATCAGATAACTATGATGTTAAAGAGCCATTTATAACACTATCAGTATTGAAAATCTGGGTAACAGTGATATCGATAAAAAAGAAGAATAATTTGTTGTTATAGAAAAGAAGAAGTATTTAACGAAGATATATGCTCCTGTATGATAAGAATTTTTGTACGCTGAAAAGCCAAGGTTGATAAATTAAACAGTGAGGAGAAATTTTTTTTTTCTCATTCAATTTGTTTGATTCCCCACTTTTCGACACAGGATTCATATCCATCTTCCAAAAAATTGAGAACTGTAGATACCATTGCTGAACTGATCCCTAGTGCTACATTATTGGAATTTTCGATACTGGTAGTGAGTACATATCTTCTGCAACTGGAGTTTTTGCAGCTCATTTCAAACATATTTCTCTGTTGCAATAAGTAAAATTGGGTCCTTTTGTAATGGGGTGGTGCTCCAGAACATCGTTTGACTGGTGGTTTGTCTTGTCATTTATTGTTATCACATTTAGGGAAAATCATGAATAGCATATAGATCACTTATCACAAATAGTTCGGGCTTTCTGAACACGCGCTTTAGTTATTTTTCCCTCATCTGCGCTTTGGTCTGGCTTGTAGGTTTATGGACCTGAGGCTGCAATGACTGGTATCTTCAAGCAAGATTTTGGCTGCATAATGTCTGCAGCTTGAAGTTGTATCGTGCAATCTTCAAACCAACCCGTTAGTAGTTTCAGTCTATTCAAAGGGATATAAGCTCATTTTGATTTTACCAATTTGGGGTTCATTTTTATTGTTGTGGTTGTTTTGGCTCAATGTTATTCGAAAAATGACAGTATCACATCATACAGGCTGATGGACACTGTTCATCTGTCGAATAAAGAATCTGAACAAGAAATGTCAAGGTGTAGCTGCAATGTGCACAATGATGAAACTCAAAAGAAATTTTATGCCCACAGCTGGAACTTGCAAGTCTTTAATGAACACAATTCAAGGCTGTCATTAACATAAGTATGATCTTCCTTTTGTATGTTAATGTTTATATATTTTGACAGGAGTGGTGGTGGTTCAGACTTCAGAGTTCAGTAGCTGCCCAGTCCAGAAAAATGATAGCTTCATTTAAGGAGGCCACATGAATGCGCGCAGGCCAAGAATGGTGAGCTCTGGAGTCATTTTGCTTGTTTGTGTTAGGTGAGAGAACCATTAATCCAACACCAGACTCCTCCATTCAAAAGGGTAACCAAGCATACAGCTTTGTAACGTTTAGAGTATCACTTGTGATTCGGGTAAGGTAAAACCATTGAATGCCTTCTACACCAAACAGGCCTACCCGCACTACAGTGTTTTAACATGTATTACACAGTGTTTTGCACCTTAATTAAGTATCATTTTTGAAATTGCATCATTTATTTGGAATACAAAACAAAGAAAGTAGCAAGTGTTAGTATATAAAGGGTAACACTCCCATAGCGAAAACAGGGTAAAGATACAAGTGAAGTGAGTGAGTGAGTAGTAGTGGTGGAGAGGCATGGAGAAGCTTGGTAACAAAGTGGTAATTTTCACTGTCTGTGTGTTGGTGGTTTTCAGGTTGGACGTCCAAGGAGGGAGGGTCCTCAAGGAGAAGCACGAGGTTGTTCAACCACAGAACATCCCAGGTGGTGGGGGCATCATCGGGACGCCTTTCCCTTTCCCTTTTCCATTTGCTGGTGCTGGTGGCGGTGCTGTTGGTTTCAGTCCTTTTGGCTCCACAGTTTGCTCATGGCCAAGGCTTGGTTGTGCTCCCCTCCCACCTCTTTTCCCTAGAGGACCATCAGTCCCCATTGGCGCTGGAAATGCACCTCTCACTGTCACTGCCACTGCATCACCCTGATGTTTTCCCAACAGCCATTATGTCACTCCTCTCTTCTGTCATGGCTGGTGTCGTTTATTTTCGCAGGTCAAGTAGTCTCTTTAATAATCAGTGCGTTCCTAGTGGAGACTGAAGTTATGAAGCTTCCTGGTGTTGGAGTCTGATTTCCTGTTTCATGCATCAACATTCCATGGTGGGCTTGGTTTGGCTTATGTTTATCTCTGCCTGAGTGCTGATCTTGCATCTTCAGTGTACGTGAGTTGGGGTAATGTAATGTCTGGTGAGAGCAAATCCCGTGTTGCTTATTACTATGTGGTGTGCCAAATGTAATGCAGTGAATCCAAGTCTTTCCTTTGTTGTTTTCATTTTGCTATAACTACGTGGGACATTTGAGCTTTAACTTATTATTTATCGAAAATAATCCAACACAACCACCATCTGACAAGCTTTTTTACAATGCAAAGATTAAGTCTAAACTAAATCAACCTGTCCACTTTCCACCAGTGGTTTGATGGACTTGTACCGCAAGATGTTAAGATCACCAACAAGCAATTCCAAGGGCACTCCATCACTGTTATACAAAAAAGCAACATCCAAAGGGTTAACATGGTTTTCTAAAGGGTCAGGATAATGTAAGTTGTATGCAAAATGTATGAGAAAAACCTATCATCAAGCTCAAAAGTCCCGATATCTCCATTGCTTCGGCAAATGACAAATGTGCCCAACTTGGGCTCAGGAACTAAGAGGAACAGAATAATGAAAAATTAGGGGCAAACATATTATCAAGCATTTGTTTTATTATATCACTGAGGTGAATATCTTACTCATGTCATCATTTTCACTTGCTGTAGACTGCTTTAAAATTGACTTATAACCCTCAGGCAGTTTTGACAAAACGGATTGGTCGAGATGTTTCCCCATGTCATCTGTACACCTGTAAGCATTGTTTACGAATCAAATGAACATAAAACAAATGTATACCCTCCGTCCTCTTTAATCTATTTGTCTTCTCTTATTTAAAAGTAAAATATAACCTCTGGGCCAACACCTTGCATAACAAGGGGCATTTACAATTATTTTTTTCGTTACATTCACAGTTTTCCCTTGAAGGGGAAAGATGACGGAGGGAGTAGATTTTCACAAAACATTTGCTGCTTTTACCTTTTTGCAAATTTTTGCTCTTGCTCTGAAAGACGATTCCACAAATCGGTTTTCAAGATGTAAAACATGTATTTCTCAATCTACAAGATACGAAGCATGTTGAGTATGGCAAAAATGAAAAAAGGCATTACTTTGCTGATAAACGTGATGCCCAACCCAGAGAGCTATACATGATAGTTTCATTCATTAAATTTGAAAATGCAGGGAAATTTATTAAACTAGATAAAGCTGACGTAGAGCATAGGAAAAAGTTGTATGGCTCATGATATCATAAGTGGAACACTGACCTTCTGAAGGCGTACACGAAGATAAGATCTTAGCAAGAACTGCGCCCTGTCTAAGTCCATTTGGTAGAGGGATACAGTAAGAGGATCCACACCACTTTGTGCAAACTCCTCCACAGTTTCCTCCTAAAAACAAACCAATTCATCTTAAGCTTATTTCCAAATGTCAGGTAACATCTACTCCCATTAACTGCTACTGCACAGTGACGAAATCAAAATCAAGAGTCCTTTTTGGTCTTCGGATTTAGTGATCTGAAATGAAGAAACACAGCAACAGAAACAAAGTTTTGGGATTGCACCCTGACATAATTGAATTCGGCATAATCTCGCATATGCTGTTTTCATAATCATTATTACACTTGGGCCACACAAATTAACATTAAAACTTCACAGATTCAGAAACTTAAACATGGCCCTGATGCTTATTTGAAATAAAGGCCAAGCACAGTACCAATGATTTCATAACCAGATGCCAGAACTTGAAAGTGGAGTCTGGGCTGGAAAATTAACACAGATCTTTAACTACACTTGTTCCCTAATAATCGTCATCTTCTTATGCAGGTCTAAATTTCAGAAAATGAGATTTTTATTTATTTAATTTAAAAAAGAAAGTGTAAAGAGATGACCATTAATTGAATCTGCTCCCTACTCCTCTGCACCAGAGAAGTCTCGAAGCGAAGTATCTCAGGCGCAACCTTCTCGTGCCTCCATGCCTTCTTCAGAAGCTCTACATCCGTCGTCCCAATTAGCGACTCGTAATCGTCGATCGGAACCCCATCCTCCGACCCCGCCGAAGCCATTTTCCACTTACGCAGACGATTTCAAGCGGGAAAATCGGAAGCAAGAGCCGCCAAAAAGTCCCCGATTGCTTTCGCTTTACCAGCAAGGAATACGAGAAGTGGGCCGACTTAAAATGGGCCCAAATCACGGCCCATTCAGCTTCGCCCGCCCGCCCGCCCGCCCGTTCTTCTTCTGCTTCGTGTTTCAAAAAGTCGAAAATTGTTGCAGAGAGCTGTCATGGCGAAGACGGTCGAGTCCTCGCAGTCTCGGTCGTGGAAGGGAGAGGTCGCGTCGCTCAAGCTCGGAAAGGCGAACAGGAAAAGTGTGCGTTCTTCCGTTTTGAATCTCAGTGTTGTTGTATTTCGCTTTGCTTCACGATTGCGTGCGTCATTTGGTTTGCTGATGCGTGCAGCTTCCGAAGAAAAACCTGAGCTCTCAGTTTGCATCCGTCTCTATCAATTCTCCGGATCCGTCTCCCGGTTTGGAAGTCTTCGATGGAGTACACTCCGCCGAGGTAATCCCAGCTTAAACCGACTCTCTGCTGTACCGCAGAATTAGTTCATGCGCAAATTTAGTTGATGACTGGTGAACATTTTACGCGATCGAATTTCTACTGCAGTAACACTCGTTGCTTAGTATTGGCTTGGCGGTGTTTGAAGCTGAATTTGCTCCCTAATATTCACTTTCAAATTTAACTTGTAACGGTATTAGTTCCAACTGCAGCAGAAGTATTGTCTTAGCTCATAATATTGGAAGACTGCTTAGTTACAACAGGAAGGGAAAAAGAAACTAGAATTTTATCCATAAGTTACTTTCTTCCTTAAATCAGAAGCTACTGTACTGGCTACTTTGTCCCTAACTCATGTTGTTTGTTGATGTGCGCAGCTTGTGAAGAAGCAGAAGCATACAGACTCCATATTTTCATCAGTTTCGAATGAATCTTTGGATCTGCCTCTGATTTCAGAAGTCTCTGATGGAGTTCACAGTGATGAGGTTTGCTGGAACTTCTTCATGATGAAGATTGTAATTTGGTTTATTCTGTATGGTTGAATTGATTTTTAGTTTATTTTTGCTAAGTGATGGGAGAATTTTGCATCATTTTACCTTGAATTTTACTGCCTTGACAGTAGTTAGATGTTGTGCAGTGTGGGCTGAAGATTGATAAACACTGTCAAGTGTCCGGTTTAGAATGCTTCTTGGCTTTTTCTTGTTTGATGGTTTTTATCTTAACTTCATAATAAGTAGTGGCTATTTTGTTCAGAGTTTTGTCGTGGATCCACGTTACTCAGCTTCACCTGATGCATTCTCTCTGTTAGAATTGACACCAGCTTCAAAAATCACAGAAGAAAGGTATGGATCTTTGGAGGATATGAGCGTGGAATACCCTCGTTCTGGTGATTCAATCAATTTAAATATTAGATCCGTAGAAGCTGACCTCGTGATAGAGCATCTGAAATCTGCTTGGATTCAGATTCAGCAGTCTGATGGTGCCAATAACCAATCAAAGAAACTCATCGAGACACTGGCCAGCACAGTGATAGAAGTATTCTATGGTATCCATGAGGAACCTGATCTGCTGTCCAAAGCTCTGCAAGCAAAAAATTGTATCGTGGTGACGTGTCTTCTGGTATGGATGGTTTGCACTCTGGTGGCTGTCTATGTGAAATGCCATACTGATACACCATTTGATGGACCTCTGCCCACTTGATTATTGGACGCATGGTATATTAGCTGGTTACACGGAAGTTTCGTTCCAGTATGTGGAGTTGTTAGTCTTATAATAGCTGAGTAGAAGAAGGGTCCATTCCATTATATCTTCATTTCAGCATCCTTAGCTGCTATCTTTTCGTGAATCATGCCAACTTAACATGTCCTCTTGTTCTGACTGCGGTGTTGCAACCTCTTCCTGTGATAAGGGATTGATTGTTTTAGCCGTCTCCATTTCATACTCCTCGTGCTCAATCAAACTGTATCCTCTTGGTTCTTTAGAGACAACTCTGATTCATGGTCCTCTTGATAGACGGTTTCTTTGAATGGTCGGTGTTGTCCAGCTCTTTAGACATGGAATATACTTTGTTATTGTTTTGCAAAGCAGTTATGACAGTGTTCTCCATCACTATCACTTGTGTGCTATCGCTGCTTTTTTATTGTGAGACATAAACTAATATTTCTGAATTCTCAACTTTCAAAACTCTTGTATTGTATAAAGTACAACTGTTGAGATTTCATTGCATGCATCAATTATTGGACATCTTAAAGCTCGCAGCTCGGTCATCTTGTCATTGTTACTGCGTTGTCTCCCTCATTCTTTGACAATGCTTCACTGGCTCTGTCTCACACTTGTATTCTGTCAGCATTTGCTGTAAGAGAATCTACCACCACTTCACGGATGCAAAATAATCTTGAACACTATTTTTTTTTCTCTTCATAATATTCACATAATTTGAATTTTCGCACTCTTAAAGTTTGAAGTACCAAACTTTCCCTCCATTTTTCTAGTAATTTTACTAACTTAAACACCAATTTAGTTCCAAATAAAAGTGTACAAGATTTGTTATCCTTTTTATTACACACAATTACTTCACAGGAATTATATATTTTTAATGTTTGAATTACGAGAATATAGAAATTTAAGTTTGATTCAAGTTCTTAAAATCAATACGAAAATAGAATAAAAACAGTATTTCAAATTGAATTTTGAGTGCGAAATATTTAGTACTCAATGCCGCATCATCATTATATTTGTATATTGGCCTGATTATCTCAACTATGATTATGAATTATATAAATTTTCTCAGTTACGGTCCAAACTATCTGAATTATTGAAAAAAATATAATTGATTTAATTTTCTAAAAAAATATAATTGATTATCTGAATTATGTCATGTGGCATTTTAACTAGCTACATGATGCGTTGAAAAGTAAAAATATTTTAAAAATCAATGATGAATCGATACGTGTCACTTTGACTTTTCAATGCGTCACGTGACGTCTTTTCATCGGTGATGTACATAGTTCACGTGATGGACTATGCGCCCAAGAATCATTCCATTGATTGTGATTTTATCATGATTAACTGTAATGAGAGAATATTCATTTATCAAATGTTAAAGTCTTTCCTAACTTGTAGTGGTTACAAAAATGGTCTAGGAAAGCTTTAGCCTTTGTTTGGTTTCGGAAAAATTAGAGTGAAAAAAATATGTAAGGAATATATAGAAATTCTATGTTTCTTAACTCATCTAATTCTTGAACGTTCTTGAGTGTTATTTAATAATTTTGGTTAGTTTGTTAGACTGATTTTAGGTCTTAATATGAAAATATGCTGAAACGAACAATTTTGTAGCAAAGTTTGGACGGAAGAAGAAAATTGGACAGAAGACAGTGGTCAGCCGATCGCAAGAGCTGTGTACAGTGGTTCGCTGCCATGCGCAAGAGTGAGCTGACATATGTCATATAAAGAGAGGAAGGAAGGCGATGACATGGTCTTGCCCGTGCATGAGACTCATGCGTGCGACACTGAAATGACATGTGCACGCTACTAATGGCAGTTTTTGAATCTGATCCGTAGAAACCTTGCGTAGTTTGAGTCTGATTCAAACTTTTTTCATGCTAGATGTATGATTCAAATGTTTCAAGAAGTTATGAAAGCTCAAACAATTATCTACAAGTTTCTATAAGGAGTTAGAGTCTAATTTTTAATGGATATCTACCAAAAGAGCTGACAAACTCTCTAAACAGACATGCTTCTTAAATAGATTCCAAGTTCGATTCTGATTTTCATAAGCTGATCAGTCCGACTTCGTTATTATCTCCCGAAGCTTGAACTCTAAGCTAAGTCACACCTATAAAAAGAGAGTTCAAGAGAGCTACAAAAGAACATCTTCAAATCAACCAACCATTGGCACAACCGAGAAGTAGTCTTATTTGCCACACAACGATCTTCAAGAGAGTAGTGGAGAGCAACAAGTGATTTTGTCCTAGCTTAGATTCGAGTCAGGTTGTAAGAGTTGTTTCTATCTCTTTACTCATGTCTATTTCAATGGTCCTTCATGGGTAAATCTTTAATGTAGTTTAAGTGTTGTAAACTTGTGATGATTGTTGTGAGATAATTTGTGCTTATAAATTCTATTTGTGATGATATATTTACTGCATTTAAATTAAATGATTGCGTTGTTGCATGACATAATCTTAATAAATGTAGGGCGTGGTTGCATGAACTCTGGATACTGATTTAGTTGTGGGGGCATGAGTAAATACCAATCAAACAAGAGCATATTAATTAAATATATTCTAAGTTCTGCGTGAGTTAAATAACTTAGACTGAATTCTGTAACACAGTAGCACAACTGTGTATGTCTTGCTGCTAGACTGATAACCTACTAAAGTATGTTAGACATATATGATTCATACCACTAGGTTTAGTGTCTGATGAATGTAGATTAGGTGTAATCGTGTATGCATCCTACCCTAATATCATCGTACCCTTTAACTAATGATATGAATTCTATATGTGAATCATGTGAGACAGAAATATAGAAGAAAGACATACGCAGTAACGAGCAATGATAGAGAGTTGCTCGTACAATTAAGCAATTAAGCAACATTCAAAAAATAGTCATGCAATTAAGCAATCATCTAGCTGAAGCACAATAAATATATCATCAGAACATGAACTTTATTAAGAATAATAATCTCATAATAACAATGGGATGCGGTACACTTGAATATATAATAATTTAGCCATAACAACTGAACTAAACAAAAGAATTTAGCCACACATGACCTTGGAAAAATATATAATAAGATAAGTAGAATAATCCTTACAAATCCTATTACCTTTTTCCTTCTTCCTTTCCGACGACTTTAGGTCTGAAACGCTAGGAGAATCTCCTACTTGGGGTTGCAGATTGACACTCGGTACTCGATGGGATGCGGTACACTTGAATGAGGGGCGAAGACCTGCTTATATAGCTCTGAGTGACACCAATCTTTAGCAATAAGTATCTGCACGAATTTCTTGATATCGTTGATGTAAATCTCTTGGAAACCTTTGGATATTTGGATTTGATAAACATCAAAATCGGAAACTAAGAATCGGGAGCCTATTTAAGAAAGTTCTGCACACTGACTTTGTTGGCTCTGCTATCACAAATCCGCCGAGAATTAGATTTCGACTCCTCTTAAGAAATCGTATATCTTTATTTCATCTTTCTGTAACAATTTGAATCATCAAATCGGAGATCTGCTCAATTCCGAATAATTTGATCTCATCAGATTCCTCCACCAATTCAAATTAATTGGAGTAGCAACTTGTCTATTTTGCTTACCCAAGTATGTTTTTGCTGCTGCAGCCTAGTTGAGCAGGTTTCTGGTGAGTATCCACATGAGATAGCTAAGATTTTTTCAGGATGAAACAAACAGTAATTCTTTTCAGTCATCCCCGCAACAGGCTCGGTTGGCGGGTTTTGTGTATGGTAAATTGCAGCTGAAAAGCTAAGAGAGGCTACTGGTTCACATATTAAACATTCCCTGTGTTGCATGCTTGCTAATATACTAAGATGCAATGGGTTGAGCCAATAGGAGTGTCGACGGTTAGTCAAGACGTATATGGAAGCTGTAATGAGGCCAGGACTACTGGTGAGTATCCACATGCTTGCTAACATTCCCTGGACTGTTTTTTCCTTCAAATTTTCGACCCCTTGATCCATAGAAGCTGTAATGAGGCCAGAACACCTTGAAGGATCTGGAATAAAACAGTTACTTACTGTATCTTCTTGCTTTTTTCTTTGTGGGGGGCACAAAATGAGAACCAGTTAATGGATCTCAGTGTCCCTGCACCAACTTCTTCTACTACCTTGTAGTCTCCTGCTCTTACTAAATCGAACTTTCTAGCTTAAAAGGAGTTGAGGAGAAGAAGATGGTCATGGTGCGTTTAAAACTCTCCATCGGCAAAATAGAAACCGTGGGACATGCAAACTACTACTACTAGTAGTCAATCAACCGGAAGTGAATTAGTGAAACACAAATAGCAAAATGATGCTCATGATCAGCACCTACACAAATCAACACTCTTCATCAATTGGTTGCAAAAGGAAGCATGATTCATTTATATGGTGCAGCCGCAGAAGATGAGGAAGAAGCAGAGCATCAAAACCAGGGCAAGCGACTCCACCACCATCACCGCCGTCCACAGCAAGCTATCCACGAACGATAAGTCCAACCATCTGAAGCTGTAGAATCTCCTGCCTGGCATCAGGTATGACAAGTCAACTTCTGGCCACTGAAAAACAGGGAAGGACGGCAGTGATATCGGCCAGCGGAACACTGCCGCAGACCATCCCCAGCTCATGGCTGATTGAAGCCCTTTCTGGGTGGGTTTGTTCAGGAGAATGAATTGCTCAGCAAGTTTAGGTTTGGTTTGGGGTGGTAGTATTGACTGATTGGTAGCAAGAGGATACATTATTATTATTATGATGATGATGAATGAATGTGGTTGAACAAGAAGTTTAAATATTTTGGTTTTCTCCTCTCTCTTTTTTTTTTTCCTTTTTTTTATTACAAATAATTTATTGCATTACAATCGGTTATTCATCGATTACACATACGAATACAAATTAACACCAAAATTTGAACCGTTTATCTTGTGAATGGAAGACCAACACACAAACGAGTAGCCCACCACCAATAACTAGGGGTTCACCGGTCCAAAATCGGATCGGAACCGATTTGGACCGGAACCGGAATTGAGAAAAGGTAAGGACCGAAGACCGGACTGGATCGGAAAATTCCGGATTTAGACCGGAATCATAAAAATTAATTAAATTTTAATAGAAATGTGAATTAAAAATAATTTTATTTATATATTAAATAAGATATATTTAAGTATTTTTATAAAAATAAATTTTTTTATTAAAAAATTACCAAACTGGTCCATTCCGGTCCAGATCGGATTTTTCTGGGTTTGGACCAGACCGGATCGAAACCGAAATCCCAAAAAAGGATGGACCGATCCAGTCCGGTTTGGTCATTCCGCTCCGGTTCCGAGACATTTTCCGGTCCAGACCGAATTTTGAACACCCCTAACAATCACTTTAGTGACTTCTCTTCTATTTTTATGTTTCATTTTCCGTACAAGTAATTATGTTTTGGTTTATAATTGACTAATGACAATTTGGTGTAAGCAATTTCAATAATATATTTATAGTAAGAGTTGCGTGCAAATGAGGGCCACCGTAAATTTGACCCGCCATTTTCTACTGGTGGTTGTAATCATATAGCTCTCATATTATTCTCACAAAAAGATACTTTTCAATGTGATTTCTCCTCTATCAAATCAGGTTTGTTGTCCAGACATTTTTCACCCTCCTTTAGATCACAAATCAAGTTTGTTGTCCAGACATTTTTCCACGATCTAAACGTGCGGTACCAACAAGGCTCAAATTCAGAAATTTGTGATTGTTAGACAACACTCTTAACTATCAGACCATCACCTTAATTGCTTCAATAAATAAATTGTCACAACTATTCACATTTTCCTCATCTCTTGAAGATAGAGTAAAAAATAATAAAGAATCTGTGCTTGCACCACCTCAATAAATCTACTCTCTAAATCTCCAACACACAATGACCAAAAAATTTATTTTTCATCTACAGCAAATCCTCCTAAAGAGGACAAGGTAAAGGTGCATCATGTTATCAAGAAAAACAGATAACAAGCAATGACATTGGAGCACAAGCTTTGCCCTGATTAGCCATTGCTTTTGCGCCTAATTCCTGTCATTGGTAACATAGAGAAAACAACAATAAGCAACTTATTGATCGGGATCAGGAAATGCTGCTTCCCACATTCACTTGTTTCAGTAATAAACACGCACCTGTACTTTGTGTCTATGTTGCGTCTATCAGTTCGGTTGTGGTTCCGGGAATGGTTTGCCGTCATTCTGCGATATTGGGCAAGCTCATTATTTACTCTTGAAAGAGTCTGTTCAGACTGTGTTAAGCTCCTAGTGAAATCTGTGTCCTGAGATCTTGATGAAGTGCTTCCCTATAATCAGTTTATGACAAGTCTTCAGTAGGTACTGAGAAACATACTGCAGAAACATAATTTATCAAGAGTTACTGAGAAAGCATGCCTTAATCTTCGTTGGTTGCTGAACTCTCTGCTGGGAGTTTTGCATGGACAAGAGTCTTTTGACCATATCATCCAGCTCAGCAACCTTCGTTTTCAAATTTAGCTTGTCCGTCTATAAAAAGTACATCGAAATAAGGAAAAGTTTGGGATGCACAAGAAGTTTAACTGAGATTCAAAAAGTTTTTAGGTAACCTTCAACATTTTGTTCTGGGCAGATAGCCACTGCTTTTGTTCATGAAGTTGCTCAAGAGTCATTTGTGCAGCCAGGGCATCCGCTCTTCTCTGATTGGAATCTGATATCAAGCTGCATAGAGGAGAAACACACATTTGGTAATAGATGGAAAGTTGGCTTTGGTTTCAAATTCCATACAAAATTCTGAATACTGATTGTATTTTATTAAATTTAGTTCTTTGGATTTCATATTTCACTGTTATATAATAGAATTTAAAGAAAGAAAACCAACCTTTCCCGTTCCTCTATCAAACCGCCTATCTGCCTCCTCAATAAGAGAATTTCTTGTTCCTAATCATTTAATATTGCATTAAATTAGGGTTAAAAAATAACTGTGTGATGAACTGATGTATAAAAATATTATTTTCACGTCCTTCAAAACCTTTTCCATGGCTTCTTCCGTTTGCTGATGTGCCACTTCCAACAACTGATGAACCTGGTGCTGGTCAATGATATTCTACAAAAATAACATGGGATTAAACCAGCTGATTGGAGTTTAATTAGCTTGATACAATCAAACTAGAGAATAAAATTTTAATTTGTTTACAGTTTTCACTTTTCATCCAAGTCAAGTGGCTTTGCCAGGAACTTACTGCATAGTTAGTTATGTCCAATTTGACGCCAAGTAAATCCCGAATTACATCATGCGTCATACTTTCTGCAGCAGCCAATCTACTATTTAGCATGCACACCTGATGCAGAAGATTATACAAATTAAAAAAATAATATTAAAGAGGTCCATAATATTTTGAATATAAAGATTGCTTTAAAGCCTCCCAATCTTAGTAGAACAGGAATGAGGATGGACAAAAGAGAAAGAGATACATGGTGATACATATCAGTGATCAAGGACACTTATAATTTCTATTTGTTCTTTTTTGGGTCAACCACTAATCAGGGTAGAAACCACCAACCGCAATCAGTCCATGAATAAGTTATCAGTTGGTTATATCAGACAACAAACGCTCTCATGGAACACTAAGTAATACAAGACAAGCAACATACCTCTTTCTTTTGCTTCGAGTACAAAGCTTCAAGCTCCTCAATACGCTGTCTAGCCCCTGACAGTTCCTGATCCTTTTCCATGTTCATTTGCTGAACCAGGCTAGAGATACATCTAAATGGCGAGCTAGAACCTCTTGTTCTTGTTGAAAGTTTCTCATTTCTGTCTAATGTTGACAATGTGGACTCCCTGGATGTATCAGTTTTAACTTCACATATCATTGCCTCCAGAGACTTGTACTGGTTCAAAATATATGGATCAGTAATAATATTAGTATTATAGTATATGAGAAATGACATGTGAGTAGCATCTGGATTTACTTACTTTACTATTAATACATCTATATGGTTAATAGCCTACATACCTTTTGCTGATATTGTGATGCCTGGGCTTCTGCATGCAAAACAATCTCGGATATGTATTCTTTTAGCTGTTTAATCTTCACAATTTTGAAAGAGAACATTGCACTTAGTTAAAGAGGGTCTGAAGGCAAAAGAAGAAAAATTCTGCTTTAAAAAAGAGAAATTTAGGCATATGTAGTCCACCTCTATATCCTGGCGTGATCTCTCTCCTTCAAGAAACATGATCCTACTACAAGCCTCTTGAAGCTCCAAAGATTTATCATCCAGTTGCCTGCAACATATTCCACAATCACATCAGCAGTCAGCACTTCCATTATGATCAAAAAAGCATTGTGTATGACCTGTAATTAAAAGGCAAAAAATCAAGCTCTCATACCTCCACAGCTGGTCATCTGACAGTTTATTCACCAGTTGTTCTGGATCCATATTTTCAGTCAATGTTTCAACAGTCAACATCCGTTGTCTAAGAGATTTAACTTCGAGTTCTAAAGAATCTCTGATAGATTTATGCCTTTTCACTTCTTCATCCATTTCAAAAACCTAAAAAAATGAACTTTTTATCAAAATAAAAATGAAGAATTGTCAAAGAATATGATTGAAAAGAAAGACTAAAGGTGACATCGTTCCCCCTGTCAGGTAGAATTGTGCACTTTTTCTCATAATGTAGAAGCCATTCCCCACATACACTAATCACATGGTCTTTGCTCTTTACAGTAACCATGGTTCAATCCTCCCCTCCCGATTGAGATAATATGAGAAACAGTAGCTAAGTAATTTCTGTACATCCTGTTACTTTCAGTGTTCAGTCACTCGAGACTTAAGCAAAACAAACCTTTTGCTCTAACACATTGACAGTGCTCTCAAGCTCTTCAACTGAATGCTCCAAAATTCTTGCCTCCTCTTCCTTTTCTTGTGCATAAATTTTGCTTGCCTCAGATTCCTATTATAATTGAAATTCAAAATGAAATGTTATCACATCAGTTTGTCAGGTGATATTAGACAACCATTAGAAATAGCACTACCAATAAGGTAATAACACCTACCTGGCGAGCTTCAACAACTAGAGCTTCATTTTCATCAGCTAAAGCACGAGCCATCTCAAGTTTGTCCTTCAAATGTTTGATTTCTTCAATTAGACTACTCTTTTCATCAGCAGCTTCTCGTAAGACATCCTCTACACTTTCAGTGGATGATACTAAATTATTATCTGTTGAATGAGATAGCTGAAGCACTTCCTTTTCCAAACTTCTCACCATCTTCTTTTGTTCTTCAAGTTGTTCTTCAGTTTCAGACTTTTTGTTGTATAAGTCTTCAACAAGTGTTCCTAGTTCGGCATTCTGGGCTGACAATATTTCTATCATTTCCTTGGCTTGTTCGACATCAGTATTCATTGAAGAAAGAAGACTTTCATTCTCAGACAATTGCCTCTTACTTTTCTCATGTTCAGCTTGCACACTGTCAAGTTGCTTAATTTTCAATTCAAGCTCCTTCGGAATGCTGTTGAGACTCAATACCAACTTTTGATTTTCATCTTTCTCATCTTTCATTTTTGAGGTTGATTCGTGTAGCAAGCTAAAGTCAAAGAGCAGATCATTCAAAGCACCATCATTTCTCTTAATTTCCTTTTTGAGCAAGTCATTCTCTTGGATAAGATCTCCTTCAGCCAAACATTCATGCGACGTACTTTGACGCCTAGCTGCAATGTATTGGGCTGTGTTCATGTTAATCCGATCATTGTTATTGGTTTGACAGGCAGGGTAGTGTCCCATAGCAGACACTACTGGGTCAGGGCGTTCTTTCTCTGAACCATCATTGTAGCACTCCTGTGGCAGAGACAGCACAAACTCGTTCTCGATCACATCTTTGCCATACAATGGATGTTGACCATGAATGCAGCTCAGCAGGCCTTGAACTATAGATGAAAGTTCAGAATACACGGCCTTAAGATGTTCTTCCATACCCAACTGCATTTCCGTAAATGATGTTTCCAGAAAAGACATTGAGCCCCTTAATTCCATGCAGCTATGCTCAAGTTCTTCTTGGAGTAGTACATTTTCCTTTTTGTGCAATGCTGCTGAGTGCTTGAGTTGTTCCACTTCGTCTAGCAAGCTTGCTTTCTCTACCAGTAGATCTTTTCCTGCTTGCCTCCACATACTAGTCAGCTGTTTTGACCTTTCATTTGCATCGACTAATGCATTTAACATAATGTCAGCTTCTTTAATTGTTGACTGGGCTTCTAAAAATTTGGTTAAGAAGCTACTTGCAGATTCCATTTCTCTCTCACTCTGTAACAGCATTGAATTCTGAGACAAACAATGAGAAAATTTAACGATTGTATAAAAAATGTTGACAGAATGTATAAACAAGTTCTATAACCCTTGTAATGATAAAATAGAAAAATAATTGAGATGAGTGCTTGGATTATCCTTACCTCTTCAATGTCAGGGCAGGTACGGGCTCTCTTCCTTCTGGAACCAGTACATGGAAGCACTGTATTTTCCCCTGTCAATGGTCAAGATAGTTTAATAACCTAATAAGTTTTAGTTGAAATTTATTGAAATGACATTGTCAATTATTAGGACACACCTTTTTTATCTGGAGAAGCTTCAAATTCCTCAAAAAACATTTCTGCAAGCTTAGAATATAGTTTCCTAAATGCATATTTTGTCTGTCTCAGTTCCTTGTCCAAGCCTAGATTTATGATGTCATCATGAACTGAATTTTGTAAGTGTATCTCTGAAGATTCAGATTCAAGTGTAGCTGACGGAAAGACTGAAGCTCCTGTGAGATTTACATCCTCATTGTAAAATTCTTCAATACAAGTTTCTCCATTATGTGATGCACTGTCAGCAGTTGAAGAGTCAGTGCTTGATGTTGAGTAATCAGAACCAGATTCTGCAGGTTCCCGTGCTTCACTTTTCACTGGGTTACTGTATATGTTTAATAGAGATTTTAAGCTGTTTTCAATATTGCTTAGTTTTTCGTTAGTTTCAGATAGCTCGGTTTTTACTAGATGCATCAACTCATTGGCACTTCCATCAGCTTCATGTTTTTCACTTTCATTCACCGCGAAGGTCGCTCCCCTTAAAGAAATTATCTTCATCTCGATTTCCCGCAACAAGTTTTGGGCATCCTCTAGGTTCCTTTGTAATAGTAAAATCATTTCTTCTTTTTCTATGCACACTTTGGCTGCCTTCTTAACCTGATCGTGAATCCAGCCATCAACTTGGGGAAATGAAAAGGCAATATCTTCTATCTGGCTAGAAACGTCTGTCAGTGACTGAGAGCCATCAATAAGGAAGCTTGTTAGTTCCAAGGTTGCCCTCTCCCATTTCATCATTGATTTCTTTATTTCAGCCTCCATGGCTGCAATCTTGTTTCTTAGATCCATATTTTCATGAGCCATGCAGCTTAACCTGTCCTGCAGTTCTGACTGGAGTGTTGCAACCTCTTCCTGTAAATGAAGGATAGTTCTAGCCGTCTCCATTTCAACCTGCTCAAACACTGTATCCTTTTGGTTCTTTCGAGACAACTCTAAATCATGGTCCTCTTGATATTGACTATTTCTTTTAATGGCACGGTCCAACTCTTCAGACATCGAATTTATCTTGTTTTGCAATGCATTTATTACGGCATCTTGATCACTTGGATGAACTGGTTCTTCATTGCATTTTTGCACAGCATCTAAACCTGAGTAATTGTAAGCATGAGGCTCAGCAGACATTGCTGTTTTTTCCTTGTTAAACATTAACAAATATCTCTGTTTCTCATCTTGCAATATTTTCAACTCTTCTTTCATGTGCAACTGTTGAGCTTCCATATCATGAATCAATAATTTGGCATCTTCAAGCTCTCTGTTCGATTTGATGGATTGCTCATCAATAGCATCACCCATTATCTTGCCATTGCTATCACATGGAGTCTCATTGTCTTCTTCATTCTTTGACAATGTTTCACTGTCCACTGAGTCAATTTTCAGTGTCACACATGTAACCTGTCAGCATTTGTGGTTAGCATAAATGATTTAAAAGAGAAGAAGATTATTTATCATATGCAATATAATTTAACAAGTATATATAGGATTAAAAAAGTTTAAAAGCAGCTGAAATTTTCTTGTGAGTCCGTAACAGTTACCTTTCATATGACAGTTTTAGAAAAACCAAATCAAAGATAAAAATATGTAATGAAATTCTCAAATCTTTACAAAATGAATACTCAAAAGTATGATGCTTGATGAATACTTAATAATACGATGGATGATTAAGGTTTAATGCCACTTTCAAAACCATATACACTGAAAGTGGCCTTAGGAATTTGTCTTTTGAACTATATTTTCCTGAGTTTCTTTTCTAATTCATTGTTCTTCAAAAAAAATGAAGAAAATGCTATTTAACTCTTCCTTTGACACATCGCACCAACCTTTTTAAATATTTTCCATTGCAAGTATATGTTTTGTCAATATACTTACACATTTTGATGCAGCTTTATCGGAGTATTCATCCCATTTGAGTTCGTTTTGAATGCTTGCAAATTCGCTGCCATGAAGAATACTAAATGATCAACTTCAGCCGGAAGAAGCAAGCAAATGTTTTACAAGGTGATCAACCCAATTGAGCGTAAACACACTCGCCAAGAGATCAGATCCTAGTATCATTTTATATAATTCGTATGTGACAGAGAAAGCATTCAATTGCCAAATATGTTCCCAAAGAAACAAAATCAATATAACGTAAATGAATGCAAATCAGCAGAAGAAATTTGGATAAGCAAGACCTTTAGAGAAGCATTTTACAGGATAAGAACCTTCAACTGAAAATAGAACACACAAACTAAACAGAGAGAAGGACGGAAGTACGTATTTGTACTTCAAAGGATCTGGGTTGATACATTTGCAAATGCAGTGGTGCATTCATTCACAGTTTTTCTTAAGAAGTTCTAAAATGCCGAATTACCTCATCAATTTGGAATTCATTTCTTTGCAGTCTTTGAAGGCTTTGACACCTCTGATATCCTATGTTATATGATAAATACGAGTTACTGTTCCAATAAATATACATAATAAACATCTGTAACAAACTACTTATGTTAACATTAGAAATCTCACCCCAGTTACATTATTTTTGGAGGATTTAATAATGTCAAGGGTATCCAAAAGCTGCAGAACATATTGGATATTAGTCATAGTATGAATAAAAAGTACAAGAAATTAAGTGTGGAAACCCAACTGGAATTTATTGCATTAGACATCACCATTGAATTCTGTACCTGATCACGTAGATCTGATATTTCTGCTCGCAAGTTATCTCGTTCACCTTTCTCATAAAAATTTTGAAACCTGATGAAAGAGAATCAGGAACACAACTTTTTGACGAGATGATGTCATATTATTATGTGACTTACAGTTGTAAATGCTCCAAAAGTCTTATGTTCTCTAATGCAAATCTAGTTACTTCTGGATTTCTGTCTATCTTTGCATGGAGAGTTTGAATCTCTTTAAGTAAGGCATCATTCTCTTCCATTAGATACTTCTCATAGGAAAGTGGTCCATCTCTCAACATCTCAAGTCTTTTGATTTTTTCCTCTCGAAATCTCAGCATCATTTTACTACGTTGAGCATCTTCATCTCTTTGTTGAGCCTGCATTATACAAATCCTTTAACTATACATCTAACTTTCTGAAATATGATCAGGAAGTCAGCATGAGGGCACCGTAAGAGCTATTTATACAAGTTTGTGGTTGTACCAGGCGATTTAAATGTTCAATTTCAGCTTCCAATTTGTGAGCTGCTTCTTCTGCTTGTTTCTCTCTTCTCAATGCACCAACTAAAGAAGCTTCTAAGCGTGCTATCTACAAAATGCATGTCAAAATCTGACTTGGAGGATGAATTTAAAATTAGCAATGCATTTGAGTTCTAACTCAAGCAGCAGGTTACCTTCTTATGTTGAAGATCAATTATATTAATATGCCAATCAACTGTATGTCGTTCTTCAGATGGATTGAAGTCTTTATCAGGTTCTTCAGAGAAGGTCATGGGGCATGGTAAACATTTAGGCAGGTTATGATGCTTGATCAGGAGAGACAACTGATCCTGAGACATTTATAAGGGACATTCAATCATAGCGGACAAAGACGTAGAATAAACTTGATATCTTACTCAAATACGAACAGACAATACCTTTAACATGTGAACTTGCCTTTGTAGCGCTGGCACGTCGCCTGAAGCATCTTCATTCACCTTAGCCTAATGATTCAAGTAAAGCAGTTGGTTATGGAAAGCATTACCATTTTTTTTTCTGGCCTTGATATACTGAATTGTAACTAAAAAACTTTAATAAGTCAAAGCAAGTAGTTCAACAGATTACATTGTTCTGGATAAGTTTTGCGCGTTGGGCAAATTTCAAAGTGCTCAGAGTCTCAGTTGCAGAGCTGCAAAGCAATAAACTTTCTGGTTTCAAAGAAGAGAATATAATAGATTTTTAGTAGTCAACGACATAACTCTAGATGCATACCATATTGAAGGGCTGACATTCGCAATGATCATTGTTTTTGAGTTTCCACCAAGCGAGTCCTGCATTTAAGAAACATACTAGTTATTGAGTTGCCAAATTAGAAATCTAGCTGAATCAATAGTTTATCACTTAAGCTACATTCTGAAGGTCTAACCTGAAGAAGGAAAGTAAGCCTAGAATCTCTGTAAGGAACATGTCTCTGCTTTCCTTGTGCCATGTCTACTAAAGACATAATCACCAAACTAACGGAAGATGTGAAAACAAAATTAATCCAGCAGTGAAAAGACGAACTACAAATGTTTAAGCGAATGTACCCTTACGCACCAGATTCATGAAGCATGCCTAACTTATAATTCACAATATATATACCAGGTTTTTCCTGTGATATATCATATAGGCAAGATTTTGAAGGTTCTATTTTAGGCCAGAGGGATCATAATCGGGGAGAAAGTAATATGAAAACATAATGAAAGCTACACCCTATTCTGAGCACTGAAAATCATTCAAACGATAAAGATTTAAGCATCTGAAAAGTGGTAGGTTTTCCAGATCTTCATATGGTGTCTCCCTACTTCGACAAGACATATAGCAACAGGCTATAAGTTATATGGACAACCAGAAGGCAAGTTGTAGCTAATGGAAACTGATGATCAACAGAACACATTACCCGAGAGTTGATAGGGATTTATTAATATTTGCTGCTTCTTTGAGACGATCACCTTCTGCGCCAGAAGTTTTCTGCCTGAAGAGGTAATCAAATAGCTTAATGCACAAATTTCTATATGCGGAGAAACTCTAAATATTATATGAAATGGTAAAGCAATTAAATACTACTATACCTTTCAGAACCAGCCAGGTCAACTAAATTTAGCCTTCCGAACCTGATGTGAGTCATAGAGTCTTTCTCCCAATGGCTCTCAATGGTGCATGTAAAAACACTATGAGACCGACTACTCTCACTGTTCATGTGTGTAGATGCTACTTTTCTGTTTGTGGTTCCCTGAGCCAGTAAGAAAAGAAAGAAACTAACAAGTTTCAGTATGCGCTGAAAGCTAATGATAGTGAATAGTAATCCCTTCCTCCAGAAATACTAGTCGTTTAAGGTTAAATTGATTGGATTAAAGAAATATTAATACTAGTTGTTGAACAACTTTAAATATTATTTTAATATTTGTGTATTGTGCAGAATTGAGTGTATTATTACTGGTGTAGAATGATTGTTTTACGGATCATGATAATTAAATAACAAATGTTTGATTGTTTAAAGTAGGTGACCTTATTGAATATGCATTGAGATTGTTAAGTGACAAATAAAAATGGACAACTAAATTCTGGTTAAGTGACAAGGAAAAGCGGACAAAGGGAGTAATGTAAATAGTCCAACCTGAACGAGAATCTTAATGACATCACTGACTGTCACCACACTGTGTTCCGTAAGGTTTTCAACATATACCCCTTTCTTAAGGTCTTCTCTGAGCTACAAGAGAAATAACAAACTCTTGAAATGGAACCATACAAAAAGATAACGTCAAAAAGTAAATGGAGAATAAATTACTTGGAGATTGATCGACGAAGGTTCCAAGAGATCTGTTATTTGTTCATTGTAGATCTCCAGGAAAGAGCATTTGCAGCAGTACTTGAGATTTTCATCCCTTCTGTTTGCCTCTTCCTGATGTTTGATAGGAACACATTAGCAATTGCATTTGAAGTTATCTCATCAAGGAAGGAATGTAATTTCACCATGTGTATTCTCGAGAATAAATATTCAAATATGCGTGGAGTAATCCCACAGTCTTCATTGAGCTTGCCATCCATTAACTGAATGTCACCCATCATAGTATATGTCTTTCCACTTCCAGTCTACAAAAAATGCAATGCGCTTAAAAACTATAGCCAATGACTAACATAGTGAATGATGGGCATTATATTCAAAATATATACCTGACCATAAGCAAACATGCAGCTGTTATAGCCTGACATGCAGTTCTCGACCATGGGCAATCCTGCAACCTTAAATAGCTTCTCCTGTACATGCTCAAAACATAAAAAAAAGGTTAAAATTTCATTGCATGTGAAAAAGAAAAAAAAAACAGGAAATTCCAAAGAAAGCTTGTTTGTAGAATATTTAGAGCACCTGTGAAATGGTGTCGCATGCTACATGATCAAAAGTAAATCTGGTTTCAGGATGGCCAAGCCATAACAAACTCTGCGCACTTTCCTGTTTCAAGCATCTGCCAAAGCCTTGAGAAACACTCTCCAAAGTACTGATTGGCCGGATTCGGATCAAAACCTGAGAATCCAATATAAATTCAAATAGATATGTTAGATGGGATACAAGCATCAATGACCCGTAAATTCTTATTGCATATATTACCTGGACGTTGTGGTCCGTCCAGAAAGTGGGATCTTCCTCCATATCAAGATGTGGAACAGTCATAACTGTGTTGGGCGTGGTAGCTGAATGCCCTCTGAGAACTCTAGAACTGTAAAAGGAAGCTCTAGAGTTAAAGGACTTGGAGACGCTCCTGGAAGGAGTGGCATTGTCCCCTTTGCTCGCCGCACGACCTGAAAGCCTCGGAGAAGGAGTAGTAGTAGTCTTGATGAGTTGGTGCGAGTCGAGCTGGAACTGGGCGGGATCGGGTATGGAGTTGAGAGGCGGCCTGGAGGTGGGAAAGGCGAGTGGATTGGAGGAGGTTTCAAATCCATTCTCGTCGGATTCCAAGTGCGCATGCCTCTGGTTAGTGGAGCTGTCGGATGACGACATTTGGACGAGGAAGTGGAAAATTGAGAGGTTCTGGTTTCTTCAGTCAGTGGTTGGATCCATGAACTGAATCCACAGCAAAGCCGAAGTGATGAAAATTCAATGGAAGCGTTAGCCGGGGGATGTGAGATGGAGTGTGGTTTGGGGGGTATTTGAATTTGACCCGCTTGTTTTTTTGAAATTGAGTGAGCCCTCAACAGACTCGTGGTAGGTACTCGTGGGTATTATTATGTTATGCTATGCCCCATCCATTATTTGATTTAGTGATAAAACCCAAAAAGGATCACGACTTATTTAATAACAGTATGAAATATTATAATTTTTAAAGAGGGTGTGATGAAAAATATTGGATTGATTTTTTAAAATAAAATTTATCATTACATTCCTAAACTAATATTATTATAAGACTTAGATTTGTGTACAAAAATTACGTCATTTGGTTATTAAAATAAATAATATTGTTTTGCACACATAAAGAAAACAACGTCTTTTGATACTCAATCATCAATAATTCTCAAAAAATTTATTTAGATCAATTATATTTATGTGTTCAAACAAATTGATCTTAAGCATCATCTAAAATCATTCCAACTGGATCTGGATAAGCCGTGGTAGTTCAGACCCTTTTTGAGATTTTTTCCTTCTATCTATTCCTATTTTCCTTTGAAGGGAAAGAGTGTAGAAATAAGGTACCATTATCATTCAATTACAACAAAGTGAGCATTCTTATTCTCACAGACTATGTTTGGTTTAGGAAAAATTTGGTAGACAAGAAAATTTGATGAAAAATGGGAAGTTTGTGGGAAAATGAGAAGAAAAATTTGTCAGAAAATTGGAAGAAAAAATTTTAAAATAAAGAATATTTTAGCATTTTTCCATCATTTTTCACCTCTAACCAAACAAGAGAAAATATGACGAATTTCATAGAAAATCCACTTTCCACCAAATTTTTCCCAAACCAAACATGGTGTGTTTGTTTTAAAGAAAGTTTAGTGGAAAAGAAAATTTGGGGAAAATGAATTCTTCATGGATTCCGTCATATTTTCTTTTATTTGGTTAGGGATAAAAATAATGGAAAAATGCTAAAACCTTCTTTATTTTAAATAAGTTTTCCTTTCTATTTTCCATCTTACTTTCTTAAAAACTTTTCTTCTCAGTTTCTCACAAATTTTTCTTCTTATTTTCTATCAAAATTTTCTTTTCACTAAATTTTTCTTAAACCAAACACAGTCTAACTGTCTTCTTTTTTAAATACATGTGGTCCAAATGTCACGATTTGACATGACCGTAAGCCGGAGCAGTTATTCCAGTTTAATTGACATATCCGGAGATTTAGTTGAGCAGATACTGAAGATTGAAAGGAGAGTTACATAGATGAGGATGAAAGTTAAAGGATGATTACTAAAGAATGTTTGTCTTGAACATCATGACAAGCCAAATTCTAAATAGAAAGTTTTCACTTACATCATTACGACTTCAACCATTAATTATCGTCATCATATCATTTTGTGAGCCATCTCAAGATATGAGAACTCACTTACATCAATGATTGGTGTTTTAATTTTTTTTTAAAAATCAAATGCTTTATTCATTTTAGGAGTCATAATATCGCACTAGAGATCACTTATAATTATTGAATGAGAGAAATCTTAATCCGTAACTTACTATGAATAAACATATAAGATCACATCAGGCCTGACCCTAGGGTTGGGCGGGTTGGGCAGCTGCCTAGGGCCCCCATAGGATCGGGGCCCAATCACTTTGTATTTAATCAGTCCGAATTGCTAAAAATTAAATTGGTTAAGATGTTGGTGTGTGCCCACCAAGCTAGTTATATATACTCATTGGTTGATGTTTTAATTTTTTTTGAAAGACCAAATACTTAATTCATTTCAGGACTCGTATTATCGTACTAGCGGTCAATAATAACAATTGAATTGGAGAAATCCATACCTATGAAATAACATATAGGATCACACCAGGCCTGACCCTAGGGGTAGGCGGGCTGTGTGGCTGCCTAGGCCCCCATCGGACCGGGGCCCAATCACTTTTTATTTAATCAGCCTGAATTGCTAAAAATTAAATTGGTTAATATGTTGGAGTCTGGGCATTAAACTAGTTACATATACCCAATGGTTGATGTTTTAATTTTTTGATCGATCAAATACTTTATTCATTTTAGGAGTCATAATATCATACTAGCGATCACTTATAACTATTGAATTGGAGAAATTTTAATTCACGACTTATTGTGAATAAATATATAAGGTCACACCTGGGCCGACCCTAGGGTGGGCGGCTGCCTAGGGCCCCCATAGGATCAGGGCCGTATAACTTCATATTTAATCAGACCGAATTGCTAAAAATTAAATTGCTTATTGCACAAAATCACACAACACACCTATTAATTAACGTTCATGCTCACAACCAACTCAATTATATGTTAAATTGTCGAACATAACTTAAAAAATAATATTATCATGACAATAAATTACAATGTACTTTAGGAATGAATAAATTAATTTTTTCTTCATTATCACATATAAAATATATGTTCATGTACATTCATCTTTTGAAATTAATGGAGAATATAATATTATATAAAATTTAATGGGATTTTTGGATATACTTGTTACGATATTCAAATAATGTAGTGAGATGTTAAACTTATATTATTTCAAATTTTTTGAGAGGCTTAGGGTTTCACGATTTCAAGAATTTTAGTATTTAAAGATTTTAGATTCAATATTTTCATATAATTCAAAAAATTCTAAATCCTGAAACTTAAAATCCCAAAAATCCCAAATTCTAAAACTATGAAAATATTAAAAATTGACATGCTAAAATCTCAAAAATCCTCAAATTCTAAAACGCTAAAGACGTTAAAATCCTTAAACTTCAAAAATTTATAAATTAGACAAAACAAATTTTTTTAACAGTTCGGATTATAAATCCTTGGCACATCTATTTTTTTTTTCATTTTTATATATACATATATTTATTTTGGGGCATATTATATGTCCCTCGCCAAGAGCCCTTAAAACCTCAATAACGGGTCTGGGTCACACAAAATCATGAGTTAAATTATTGAGTTGGACTTGAAGCAAATATGATTTGAACCGACAGATCTTATTAGGATGGACCACTAGGACTAAAGCCCAACTTGCCGTTTTAAGTATAAATAAATTGTTAAAGTTTTCATCTAAAGTAAAAAATAATATTTTATTTTATTTTATTTTATTATTCAAGAGAGAAAGAAAAGTATGCGTCTTCCTATAATGTTAGTACTCCATGGTGCATATCCAGCATATGCGTGTGTATATCGATAGAGGCATGACATGTGATGTATTGGGTTACGAAAGATGATCCATATTCTACACCAAATGCTTGAGCTATGGTTCATACTGTTCATTATATACATGAAAGTCTGTATCTAGAATTGTATTTCACCATACGAAAAATCCATGCGACATGTGTGAAAGATTTTTAAAATTTCTCCTGGAAATTCGAGTTGGAGGAAGGAAATCGATAAGCTGTTAATTGTTGTGACATTAGACGATGGTTAATATCTAAAAATGACGTCTAAAAATTTACCTTTCACAGAGTTTGGGATCTAAAAGCGTCGTCTTGAATGTGTATCATAAATGATGCTTAAGATGCTATACTTACTACGGCGGTGACTTAAACGACATTTTCTAAACACAGTCTAATGTCCTAAATAAGCGCCGTAAAAACATATATTATAGGAGGGAATCTAAGTTAGCATCATTTGTAAATTTGTACAAGAATATCCCCATCTTATGCATGGATACTTTGACGACCCTCTCCGTACCCATATGATTAATTGCAAATGCTTCATTTTTTAATTCTTGGGATAAATCTTACCACTTTTCCAACCAACATATTCTCCCACAATTGCTCCCTTTTTTCCCAGATGTTGGCCGGCTGATTGATCTTCGGGTTAGGCGTTTTAAATAATTTTGTATACTTTAGTGAAAGTTGAAAGGAAAAGAAAATGATAAGGATAATGAAATCTCTACGAATCTCATTTCATTTTCTCACTGTTTTGATCCTACACAAGAAAGATCTGAGTATCTGGGTTGGCCGTTCAACTACTGTCAATAAACCTATATGAGTTTTGAGTGTGTAAAAGCTAGTAAATATACAGCGAGTGTTAGATAGAGAAATTTTTAATGGAAACCTGCAAATATCATTTCGAATTTATTATATTTATCAAATGCCTATTTAAGGTAAAAAAATTATATATATATATATATATATATAAATTTCATGTGCTTAATTTCAACTAAATTTTAATTTTCTCTCCCAACTTCAATCAAAATTTTGATTATGTAATTTTGCATAAAAAAATAATCTGAATCCACCACCATTAGTTTGAGTTTACAGCTAAAATTTTAAATGGAGATGTTCACCAATTTTTTAGAACAGTCATCAGTTGGCATTAGTTGTTCGCATGATTACTCATATTATTCACTAGTTAGTTTCATATTTTTATTTTTAAAAACAGATATTGATTAGATTTGTCATAGTAGTCCTCAAATCAATTTGAATATTTACGCGTTTTAAGATGATATGAATTAGATATCACCAGATATTCAATAAATATAATTAGATATCATTTGATGAATTTGTTATTCGTTAATATTTTAAGGTTATCCAAACATATGTGATTTCTCAAGAGAAAATGTTCCTGTTTTTTTATTTTTTTTACTTTTTGTTCTTTTGGGCAGGCCCTATGATGAATTATTATCAGACGAGATCATTTTAGACTACATTATCAATCTTGTTGGTGATCTCGGTCTACCCATGTCCCATATAACCCAACGCCGCCACCATTGGTGTCTGAATGCACCAGGATGCATCCTGCAAATTGCCTAAGCAACACCACGTCAATGTGGTTTCAGAAGCAAAGGTTGTTAAACAAACAAACCCGACTTTAATTTCCACAAACTTGGGTCTCAAGGTAGACGAGCCCTCAAGTTTGTAAACTGTGTTTCTTGGGGTTTCTAGATGTGCCTTGCAACTTAAGTCTTCGAGAGATTGTGAAGTCAATTTTTGTCTTAAATTGAGACCCCCAAAATTCTTCTGATGCCTCGATGATGTTTGTCAAGTAAGTAGACAAGAATAATAGGTCCAGCTAGTTAAGAAAGTGACCAACTATAATGACTCCAAAAACCATATCTGTAATTAAATATTATATTATGTGTTTTATTACACTTTAGATTAGGGGTGTAAATATGGGTTGAAATTTGAATTTGAGTTGGATTTCTCATAATCCAAATTCATTTTTAATAAAATAACTCAACTCATCCAACTGCAAACGAGCCGAGCCGAACCGAGTATTGGCTTGTTCGAGCTCGGCTCGATTAGAAGTATACCCAGCTCGAATTCGGCTCGAGCTCGACGAGCCTGAAAATTTTATGTTCGAACTCGGCTCGAATATTTTTTTTAAAACTCGAGCTCGGCTCGAACTTAAACGAGCAGCTC
>NQLW01000039.1:2295160-2355443 GCA_002312845.1 Kalanchoe fedtschenkoi | reverse complement strand
CCCTGGATAACATAATCAATCTTAATGCTGACAAATTTAATTACTTGTCCCTAATTAAATCAGGCGGCCAATGTGCACTCGGGCGGAAGCCCTTGCGGAAACCTCTTAACGTCGGTGCAATAATTATAAATCATATAATTCTTCTGCACCCACCTGAGCCGCTCCTGGGCTGTATTGTCGAGTTCCTGGTTCAGCCACGAGCTGCTATTGCTGCTGTTTGAGCCGGGTGTGCAGGATGATGAGCCAGAAGACCAGACGCAGGCCTCAGCTTTGTAGTTTTTGTATGAGGCTGTGAATGGTGCTTTGGACCAGTCTGTCTTAACACGCCCGCCCTGCGTCGCCCAGTCGTCCGCATTCCACAGAGTTGCGTACATCCGCATTGGCTTGCTCTTCGGGTACGCCACCCCTATCGATTCAGAGTTCTTGAACTCCCTGATCGGAGTGCTGTCCACCAAAAATCTGTTCAAGTAAAAAAGAGAAAAAAATCAAGTCAGTCTGGTTTGCTTTCCGTGCTCACACACTCGCTTATAATAGTCGTATAGAAGAAATTTTCGAACTTGTCACATGATGTTTTTACCAGTTGCGTGGCGTGTTGAAAAATTCAGAGTGTTTGTGATAAGTTTAACTTACATGATGCGTTGGGGATTCCAGAGGATGGTGTAGGTGTGGAAATCAGCGGCGGGATCAAACCAGAGGAAGAACTGCTGCTCCCTGTCGCCTTTTCCTTGGCTGTAAACATTAGTGTGGAGAGTGTATGGCTGGCCGCTTACGTTCCCCAGAAACTCAAAATCGATTTCGTCATGTGCGTCTGTTTGTGAATGCAGCTGCCATGAATATATACATACTTGTGCGAGTCAGTATATTAACTTACATCCAGCACAAACAAGGCATATCGATCACGTAATTTGAATATAGTAAAATGGTGGTTTGGTTTGTGAGGTTACGTAGTAGGTGGTGACAGTTCCAGCAGAGTCTCCTGGGATGAGCTTGATTTGCATGTCGATTTTTCCAAACAGGTACCAGTCTTTGGACTGAAACCCAGAGCCAGAGGTTTTATCAAGTGAGAGAGTCAGAAGCTGGCCGTTGTTGAGCATCTTGGCTCTCCCATCTCCCCACCCCAACTGCAAATGCTCGCCCATGTTAGCGTCGCTGTTGTTACCAGCCGCAGCAGCCGCGCGAGCCAGACCCACCACAGCCACAAGCACAACAACCCAAGGCGGCCAAAAAGCCATAAGTAGATCAGATATTATTGTATTGTAGACTGAATGAAGATCACTAAGCTAAGTAGATGATGGATGCTCGAATTACTTGTGATGCATGGTAAGCGAAGTATTTATAGTGGTGAAGTTTTTGAAGGGTTTGGTTTAGTCTGGACGGGAGAAATTTTTGGATGGATATGTCTACCATATGGATCATGATCAATCATTCGGAAGTTGTTACGTGACAGTTTGATCAGCCACATAACATTTTTTTAGAATTAATGAATGTTTGTCACGTGTCACTTTGATTTTTCAACGCCTCATATGATATATCCTCATTGATAGTATCCTGCGATTGACCATGTCTATCCGAAAATTTCTCCTCCGAGAAGGAGATTGGTGAGTTCAGTAGCGTGTGGGAGAGTTGGTTCCAGTTGGCAGATGATCAGCAAAGTTGAAAAAGAATGCGAGTAATGAATTGGGTTATTAAATTCAGTTCAATACAAGGTCTTCCCTATCTAGATGTAGTACTTGCCGGTGTGTTTATTAGTCCTCGAAACGCTACCAAATTGATTTAAGTAGAACTTGAAAATAAGTTAGTGCTAATCCAACATAGGATTAAGATAATGACATTGCGTATGGCTGTATGGCATGATGATGATTCTTATTCGTCCTAATCAGAAAGGTTTAAAGATGGGTTATGCAAGTGATTATGGAGCAAGTGCTGCGAGACCAACAAAAGCATTACACTTTAAGCATACAGAATGGAAATAAGTAGGTGGCTCGAGATGGAGCAAGTAAAGAGTTTATTAAGCATGAGATGGGGATTGGGTGGGAAAAGGGGGTGAGCTCCACTATTGACTAAATAATAAGAGAGCATTGATGGGGAAACGAAAGGGAGGGATATAAAATTGAAACCAGCTGTGGGTTTGAGAAAAAGTCCCCAAACCCAAACCATTTGCATATCATATACATTATTATTATTAGTTTTGATGAAACCTCTGAAATTTTTTGGAGAGGGACTCAATTTTAAGATTCACATGGATAGATTATGCGTTCATTTCACAGGATTTATGTCAAATCAGTGTCAGTTCAGAATCAAATCCAAAATCAAACGGATCTGAGTCTCGTATACTGAGTTGTCAATTGATTTGCTTACTAATCTACAAATTAATGCAATCTATATTATTATTGCAGATCCACCAATAATCCAATTCTTGGAGATGTAATAGGGACTTTACATTCTTTATTCTGATAAATTCATAAAGAATGGGGAAATTTTATAAAATTCAATTATATTAACATTCTTTTTGAAAATATTTATATGGCAATTTTAGATTTTATTTGAACTCACATTGTATGTATATATTTTACGGGAAAGTACAAAAAAAAGTTACGTAACATAGCATTTTTAAAAATTGCAATCATCACATCTACCTATTTCAAAGTTTTTTTTTTTTTGAGATCTATGTGTAATAACTAAATTTGTGATTAGAACTTATGACTATGACCGGTAAATAAAAATATTTTTTTATCAAAACTATGATTTTTTAGTTTTTAAATATTTTTACTATTAAAAGTAACATATAGTGTTTTAAACTTATATACGATGAAATATATTAAATTTAGGGTATGTCTTAGTCTAATAAATAACCAGTAAGTAAAGGATCGAACCAAGAGAAGTTTCTTTCCAAGACATTTAATGCAGTATGCCGGCCTTGATGCTTTTGATCTGCAGAAGCATGAAGGTTATGATGTGTCAACATCCAGATCACAAGGGTTCTGCATGTATTTAATTGCAGGGACTTAACTGTAATACTTGTAACTTTGAGGACCTGCTTGTAGAGCTTATATAAGCTGTAACACAGGGTGTTGTCCAGTTTTATCAATACAACACGCTGCATCCAAGCACACAACTTCCTCTTCCAATTCCCTTTTCTCCGGCGACTCAACTACGTACTTCCGACGACTGCGCTGCTTGAATTTTCACATGGTATCAGAGCAAACATTCAAGTGGTGCCTTGTTATGAAGAACAGAAGAAGGCATCCTGTTTATCAGATAAGTAGCAGCCAAAAGATAGTCTCCCCAGAAACATTTTGGCACATTTGATTGAATCCTTAATGCTCGAGCAACATCAAGTAAATGGCGATGTTTTCTTTCAAAATTCCATTTGATGAATACATCCTTGCTCTGTCAAATATTTCCTGAGTTTTTTATTCATAAACTCAGTCTCATTATCACTGCGAAGACATTGAATTTTAGCTTGAAATTGGGAGAGTACCATTGCAAAGAAACTAATTAACTTGTTTAATACTTCATCCTTAGTTCTTAACAGAAAATCCAGGTGCACCTTGTGAAATCATCCATAATAGTAGAAAATACCTTGCACAACTAATTGTCTCTACCAGATAAGGACCCCATAAATCTCCATGAATAATCTCGAAGGGCCTGTTAGTGTTAGTATGGCTTAAAGGAAATTTGAGCTTAGCCCCTTTTGCTAAGGGACAAACACAACATTAAAAAGGAATCTCTTTATTCATAAACTGTATATGAGGAAGTAAAATTGTCATTTTACGCACTGAAAGATGTCCAAATCTATTATGCAAAATTGCTACATTATCAATTCTATTAACTAGAGTTGTATGCTGACTGTCTGTTGTCTTAAAGTCACAAGACTTGCCTTCTGCTTGTCTGATATGAAAGAGGTCATCTCTGAGTTCACCAGTCCCGAGTGTTATCTTGCGCAATGAAAAAAAATTGGACTGATTTTCTAAAATAAAATTTACCATTACATTCATTAACTTATATTATTTTAAGGTTTAGATTTGTATGCAAAACTATGTCGTTTTGTTATCAAAATAAATAATATCGTTTTGCGCACAAAAAGAAAATGACGTCTTTTGATAACCAAAAGATGTAATATTCGCACACAATATTAGTTTTGGAATAATATTAGTTTTGGAATGTAATGCTAACTTTTATTTTAGAAAATCAGTTCAATTTTTTTTTTCATCGCACCATTTTGGAAATCGTGGTAGTTCTGACAGCAATTGGGTAACCGGTGGTAGTTCAGGACCCCTTTTGGGTTTTCCCCTAAAAAATATGGCTATGATTCATAGATCCTACAACTCGACTAGACTACTCACACATAACTTATACACGACCAAAAAACACGAGTTTTCTGGCACAAAACGCATTGGCTGGAAACTCACCAGAAAACTTTATGTCATGTTCCAGTCATGTTTTGGCCAAGTTCAGGCCGAAAGTGTATTTTTTAATTCAAACAATATGTAATCAACTACTTAATAGAAGTAACCTCTACAATCAGACATCTTTGGACATTAGACGGCTCTTTCTAAACATCGTCTATTTTCAGCGCCTTAGTAAGTCATAGGTTCCAAATGTTGTCTAATGTATATACATTAGATGATGCTTATTTGTTCAAAGCGTTGTCTAATATCTATACTATAGATAGTACTTAGTTGTAAGAAGCATCGTCTTAAGTCTAAAACCTAAGACAATGCTTGAATATCATCAACATTATCTAATGTATAAACTATAGGCGGTGCTTTGAACGTCTAAACATCATTTAATGTCTGAATTTGAGACGATGCTTATTAATTAAAAGCGTCCTCTAATATGATTTAATCATTTTAAAAATCCAAGTTTACTTTAGACAGCAATTTTAATAAAAAAAGACATATTACATGAGCTTCTCCAAGCCCTGAAGAACACGACACCCACATAATATGAGGTATGCATGTCTATAAAACATACTATTGATGTGTGTCCTTCTTGGCAGGTACCTGCAGGTCAAAGGAGAAGATTTGATCGCTATTACTGGATATTGCCAAGGGCAGCAGTAAGACACCACATTGCCCACACATTATCATTCAGGCCTTCCAAATCACCCTAACATGGGCTACAGTAAAAATAATTACACAGACCTAGAACTTTTATTCCCCGATTTTAGCAAGAATATGGACATAACACTCGCCAACATGGAAATGAAACTCTCACAAATTGTCACAGAAGTCAATGAACTCAAAGCTTCGCAGGGCCGGCTACCATCACAAACTGAGAAGAATCCTCACCCCAATGTCAGTACCTTCGAACAGATGGCGGAAGCCCTGAAGCCAAATTCACAGTTGCTACCAACACTACCACACAAGATCCCGCACACATGTTGGTACTATGCCAAGCACGAGGCTTGAGGCATTACTGAAGAAGAAGGAAGCCTGTGTGTGGAAGTCGTGCACACATTCATCCTCCTTGTGCGCGACTCAACCTCAGACCCATTATTTAGAATTGTTTCAAAAGAGAGAACTTAGGTTTACATCTACTTTTAAAGTTCCTAAATACTTAGTTAACGTTGTGTAAGCTCTTTCATCTCATGTGTAAGCCAAAACCAAGGTGAAATGTGAAGAAGGAGAGAAAAGCTCAAAGTTAGATGTAACTTAAGCCTATGACATGCCATTAAAATGTGGTGACCTAGGTATGTTCATCGTTCGATACATGATAGGTATGAAAAATCTGAATATATGCATGCTAGATCTTGCTACTGGAATTAATTTGATGTCATATAACATATACACAATTCTGAATCTTGAGTATTTACGTGAAACAAAAGCTGTCATATCACTGACTGATCGATCTGATGTTCTTCAGTAAGGCATATTAGATAATATTCTATTACAGATAGGGACTCTAACAATTCCTGCAGATTTTTAGGTTATGAACATAAAAGATGATAATTATAGACTGTTCGAGAGTGTTGTTTAATGATTTTATCTATTTTTTTATTTCAGGCTTATTATAGGTCTTGATGTGAAAACGTGCTAAAAAGGACAATTTTAGAGCAAAGTTCGAACGAATGAAGAAATTATGCAGAAGTCTATAAGTTGGTCGAGCACAAGAGCCACGCGCAGTGGTTCCCGGCCGTGTGCGCGGTGACTTGGCAATGGGCTAGCATGTGGTTCACATGTGCACGCGAGAGCTGTAGTTCTCTAATTCAATCTATAGAAACCTTCCATGTTTTGAGGGGCTTAAATTTCACGTTAGATGTTCGATTCATGTGTTTTAAGAGGCTATATAAAGATCAGACAAAGTTTCTATAGGAGTCAGGGCCTAATCTCATAAATATCTGCCAAAATCACCAACAAATTCTCTAAGTAGATATGCTTCCTAATTCAACTCCTATTCTGATCCTTGTTTCCATGAGTAGAAGAAGTCCTAATCCTATCATTATCTCTAAAAGTTTTACATCAGATAATGCCATCAAGACGTAGCTTGAACTCTAAGCTAAGACATGCCTATACAAAGATAGTTCAAGGGAGCCTAAAGAGACATCTCGTGGCCGTCAAGCATCGCTACTTCTACAACATCACTGTGAGATCACTAATATGTGACAATCTTCAAGGAGCAGAGGAGAGCACAACCTAGCATAGGTTTGAGTCTGATTGTGAGGAGTATTCCTATCTTTATACTCTTGTTCATGTCTACGACCCTTATCCGAAATCTCTGAGGATGGAGCTGAATGTAATAACAACTGAGTAGGTATTGTGCTACTATCAGAGGTCAAAACCTTGAGCACTCTGCGGGGTCGTGTGAACAAGCAGGCGTTCTCAGCCATTTCCTTTATAATTGTCCAAATCTCCTCGGGATACTTGTTTTGTATGCTGCCACCTGCTACTGCTTCCAACATCTTCCTCTCTTGAGGCTGCATTCCTTCTGCACAGAACTCAATCAGGTTTTTGGCACTTCGTGGTTAATCTCCTGAAGCATTCATAGTATTCATAGATTGTCTCATCCGACTGCTGTTTCACATCACATATCTCCTTCAGATGCTTTACCCATAGGAAAATACTTTACAAGATATGCTTATTGCATCTAATTCCAAGTGGTAGAGTTCATGCACGCAAATACTATAGCCAAGGGTAAACAACCTGTAGTGATCAATATCAGCCCTAACAGTCTTCATCGTGGTGTAAATTGCGTTAAACTCTCGCAAATGAAACTTAACATACTCTCTCGGCGTCCCTCATAATTTAGAAATTTGGTGAATGACACCTCCGCTAATTTTAATGTCTTTGTCATCAGTGGCTTGTGTGCACAACGACTGGTCATGGAATGTAGGAGCAATCAGCTCATTTAGTGTTCTCCTCCTCAACTGTTTTTGTGGGGCTGCCATATCAGCTAAAGCTGCTTCTTGTGCTTCCCGGTTTCTTTGATGAATCAAATCTTCTGGATTATCAGATAATGCGAACAACTTAGGTTCGCATTCATAACAAATCAATTCATATATCCGGTCTGGTTCACCGGTTTCATTAAAAATTGGCCGGTTCATCCGGTTTTGTCCGATTCATAATACAGACCGATAAAATTTATAAATCAGACCGGTATCTAATTCGATTATGATAACTATGGTATTTATACTGCCCACCTTACATATGATGCCCTTCAATTCTAAACAATACAATTTTACCTCTTTACATAATTACATCCAGAAACCCGTATTACAAAACTGATGCACTTCGACCTCTAAGTCAATTAATCATCCTGTTTCTTGCAATTTTATTTCCAAAATGTTTCTGAAACAGAAAACGCCTGTGTATTGATGTTTTCGTGCTTCTTAAGCAAGTGTACGAGGAAAAATATTATATGTTCTAAGAAGACGCCCACATCGCCAACATGATCAGTGGTCTATCAGACTTGCCACATCCTCTTACATCTACTTGCCCGACAAGTATGGACAAGCCATTGCAGAAAGTGAGGATGTGGTGGACCATCCATCAAACTCGCCAAGGTTCATGCTGTCCGATGTTCTCAACAACACATTCCGAGTTCCGCAATTGCCCTGAAGCCACCCATTAGCTTTTGTTTATTATCCACGCAATCTTATCTAATCTTCTCACACTCCTTTTTGCGTATACCATGCTTGGACAACAACTCAATGTAATACGACAACAATCTTTGCTGACTTTATGGTCTTCTGAAAACTTTTGCTGTTGATTCCATCCGGAATGATACTAGAATTGTTTGTCTTGGCATTCTAGATTTGTGCGTCTTCCTACTTTGCACAGGCCTCTATGCACACAGGGTGCGCTTTAACTCCACTGAAATTAAAAGGTGAACTTGCCATTTAACTGAACTTAACTTTCAAGCACTATAAACAACAATCCAACACTTGCTCACAATTTGGATATTTCAGACTACTATATCTTCAACGTGAGAATATCCAACGGCAAAATTCTTCTAGTGCAGATACAGCTCTGGTCAACATGATATACAGTGGTTGAGAGCTCATTTGGAAGTTGTAAACTTGCTTCCTGATTCGCTTTTGACAACCAAGTGAATCTGTCCAAATGTTTGCCAAATCAGGCTATTCTCTTCAGTGTATTGACGTACGTATAACTCGAGAAAGACACAAAAAGTTTCCTGAACCTGCCAAGTACGGGCAAATGTCAAATAGAAGCAGTATCAAGGAACCTGTAGCTTAAAGTTTTTCACGAGCTTTCAGAAAATTAGAAGATTACAATATAAAAACAAGCATGTGCCAAATAAAGAACCAAAGTCGCAAAGGAAAAGGAATTTTCGAAGCTTAACATACGGCCCATTGGGAGCAAATGCAAAAAAACATCATTGGAATATTCACATTCCTCTTTCTAATGTGCATAGAATGCATACCAAACCCACTGGCTCATGTGTTGTGCCATTGCTTGGAAGCTTTTGCTTGGATCGTCATTCAGCAGACAATGCACTTGCCCGCTTGGCCAGCACATTGAATACACAATTGAGAACCATATGTCAACTGGTCCACTATATTTCCGCAATATGTTAGTACTAAGCTGAGATGAAATGAAAACCGGAGATTAATGACTTGTGTCAATATCAAATGCACATCATGATAAAAACAAGGCAGCAGTGCGACAAATGTTCCAGAAAAGCTTACAAGCTCCCAAGCTTCAACTTTTCTTCGTGACATGTTCAAAAACCTTCTGTGCAATAGCAAAAACAAAAATGGATAAATAAATAAAGGAGACAGGCAGATCACATACTCCACACTACTATGGATCAGCACATTAAGCTGAAAAAAGGCTTCGATGAGTAATATTAATAGCAGATTATGTCAAATTCACACCTATTCATAGACACAAGATGCGAAGAGTTAAGTTGTGATACTCTATATGAAGAAGTTCATTTAGATGTATCTTATATTCAATCTTACTGCTCCAGGGTTCGTCCCATTTTTTCTTCATAGCAGTAAGTTTGGACAAAGGTGACTGAGAAAAAATCAAACGACCCTGAGGGTATCCAAGTCGATCCAAGTTGCTCACTTAACATGAAGGTGCTACTCAGATTCTCAAAAAGGTAAATAGAGCAAGTGAAATTTTGACGCCCATTTGACTTTGTTTTTTACTAGGGACATTATTGTCCCTACTGGGGACATCATTCTTGTCGAAACCAATGTACAATGACTTCAAACTACAGAAAAAGATCCTCAACCCCAAAGCTGACTACAGTTTGGCTTAGCTCCCTAACCTTAAAAAATCGATGACGATGTGGTTGTCGGCCAAGTTTTTCAAATTTTGCTGTACTTAGAATGCGTTCTTTTCAGCTTAAATCAAGCTCGACTGTACTTAAGTTTTCTTGTGAGACAAAAACTATTTAAAATTAGGAATCAACTTAAATTAAGCTAGAACAAACACTCCTCAGCACTACTTTAACGAACTCCTTGTTGCCAAATTGCTCCTTCGTAAACTCAACTCAAATATAAGTTCTAATATATACGAGTTTCATGTCAATACAAATTGATATTCAAAGAAATATAATCAAAAAGAATAAGTAAAGTTTTGTTGAAGTGCTTTGTTGGTGTAGTTATGGGCGCCACTGGTAAGTTTCTTTTTCCATTGATTACCATTAGAAATCACTGATAAATAAATTAATGAATCCGCCAGAAGACAAGTTACAAATAACCTAGGACCCAGAAAAAAGAAAGAACTAATCACTGACCAGCAAACAAGGATGTAATACTGTAGGCTCTTGCTAAATTATGTCGAGTAAAAAGTTCAAATGCCTTAACTATATCTGACTCTGAGCTAAGAGATAAGACATCTACATGTGCATATGACACTTGCATTAGGTTGTTCATAGTTCGACCCAAACCGAAAACCAGGCTGAAGACCGAATTAAGTTAAAAGAATAAATATTATGACTACATCATTTCTTTTACATCATTTTTTTAATTTTTCAAGTTCAAAATTAAGTACTACAATATTTTGCTATTAATTGTATGACAAACTATGAAAAAAATTTGTTTTTTAGAATCGTATACAGAATAATTGTGGGTTTAGATCATACTATCTAAGAACTGCATGAAAGAAAATACTGTGACCGGTTTTTTTCCGGTTTTGGACCATAGTAAAAGAATGCAGGGGCTAGCTATTGCCTCATGAAAGAACATAAGAAACGTAAAACAATATAAGTACTACTATAAATGACCAAAGCCTGAAAGGGGTGGAAGAGGACAAATCAGAAGAAGAAAAATTGATAACAATTACAGTTGACAGTATGTATTCTACATTAGATATGAATTGGCAAATACTTGAAGTTGACGCAACTTATGATAGTGAAGTATTAAATGTGCCTTACCTTACCCCATGGTGCACATCTTTATGATTACAGTGACCAGAAATACCATAGCTATCAAAAGTAAGTATCTGATAAGCACATATTGAAAAGATGACAATCATTAGATATTTTTAAGGAACAGGCAATCAACAAAATGTAGGGACGATATAGCCAGATACAAAGGCTTCAAAAAGTTAAATGAATAGTGCTCTCAGGTATAAAACACCAACTTACTGAATCAATGGTTCCAGAAGCAACTTCCTCTTCGACAATCTTAGCTAAAAGATCATGATCCCAAACTTTCCCAAATCCATCCTATTAATAAAATGTGATGAGACTGTATATACTAATTTACTTCTAGGATGAACATGTTTGTGTAAGTTTGCAAGCCTTAGTAATCTTGTACCTGCAATTTTGGGTTGTCTAAGACCTTAATTTGGTGAAGAGGAACCTGAATATGTGAAGTGAAGCCAGTCAAATATTCTGACAATATATCATTATATTATGCCTTCTAAACTCCAAGGTTCAGATATTATCACAGAAGACTATGAGAATGTAATGACTTGTAAGTGCATGATAAGTATGCTAAAAATCAGAGTAAATCTTTCAGAGTTCTCAACTATAGGTACTATAACCTTCAAGATAGCACAAGCTTGGTACAACTCTTCTTTTCTCGTATTCCCCATTCCATCAGCATTACCTGCATATTTACAAATCTTGAAACAAATCTGAATGCCTTGTGTTAATTCAGTAGTCAAAGGACCACAAATACACAGAATATGTGGTTCTTGACAAAAAAACCACTGGCCAACAAGGTTTTTCTGAACTGTAGGCTATAAAACAACATTGGATAAACTACCCTGCCTTCTTAAGTCTGCATTGCCTTCACCCATCCCCAGGTGCTCATAATAAATTATTTTTTTATAATTCCAATACTCAGTTAAACACCAGATACTTGATTTGGCAGATGACACTACGAAATAAATTCATGATCATTCACTGTAATCAAGTTTCCTGATGCATCAGTGGAATATAACTTAACTTGCTGAATGACCTACCCCTTACCCTTATTGTTTGATCCATTAACAAACTTGCTTCACCTGATGCCTCAACAAAAGGATGCAAAAGCAGTGTATGCTGCACAGTCCTTTGTAAAGTATGCATGCAAATAAGTACATCTTATGCATATTTATAGCAAGGGAAAGATTGTTACCAGTTGAAATGCATAATACATAAAGATTATGACCCTTTGAAGTCAAGTAGCTAATTGTAGGGGAAAAGAACCTGCAAAAATATTATGACAGTGTATAAGCTTCAATTTTGGTGGCTGGGGTGCAGTTGCCATGATGCTCAATGAGATGGCAACTGCGAACAAAATAAAACAACATGAAGAAAAAGGTAAAATGATTGTTGGATAAGAGTTTACATCGACTCGTCATCGGGGTGGGCTATGACAAGCAGGATATTTCTCTTTTGCTTGCTTTCAGCTGATAGTGACATGCAGAGAGTGAGGAAAGGAACTACTAGAAAAATTGACCAGAATAGAAAGCATAAAAAAACAAAAAAAAAAAGAAACATCGCCAAACTGAAATATAAACACGAAGCATCATTACTGAAAAAGGCAGTCCTCGACGATGAGTGCGAGGAATAATAAACTTTGCAGAGTGAAGCTAGCCAACATAGAGATACTGAAAGTCCAATCAACAGCCAAGCCATCTGGTTTTTGCTCTGCAAAACATTAGGTGATAACTCATCATGTCTGCCTTATGTATTACACGCTACATAAACAAAGTGAAAAGTTATAGTTGCATCCAAGAGAGGAAAAAAGCTCAGTTCTGAAGTTTATCAAACCAAGGCAACCACTTGAAGTTCTAACACATCACATGAAATTCAGTCCTACAACTAAGAATAAAAAGAATAAGAATAATCAATCAAAATTATAGTTAAGTTTAAATGCTTCACCATATGAAATTCAGTGAACTACGAGACAGGTTTCTCTTGAAGTATTTGTGATTCATTGTGCCAGAGATAACACTTTTTCTGCAAACATGCCTTGGAGACAGTGAATTATTAGTAAAAGTTCCATGCACAAACTGCAATTCATTGAGTAGGGAGGACGGAGAACGTGAAGGGTTACTAGGGTTGGTCACTGCTGGATACTTTGAATGGTACTTTGGAACATAGTTAGGTTTGGCATCTACTATGTGGATTACAAAGACGGACATAAGGGATATCCTAAAGTATGTTTCCAATCTTTCTCAGAAAAACAGAGATTTTATTAGAATCCATTATACTGCGATTGTTTTTTTCAAAACCGTTCTCATTCCTTCGTTTTCAATCATTTTTGCATCCGAACTAGATTTTTTTTTCATACTACCATTTTCCCAGTTAGAAACAACGAAAATCACACCCATTTTTGCACTTTTGTACAGCGAAAAATGACATGTGCGTGCTTATGTGCCGCAGGGCATTTCACAGGTGGGAAGCCCGAAAAGCCATAATATTTTTGTTGTTTTGAACTGCGAAAATGATCGTCACAGTTCCAAACCATGACATTAGATTGTCCGAGTTGCAAACCGAGACATTCCGCAAGATTGTCACAGTTGCGAACCATGAAAATGGCATGTGAAAAATGGCAGACAATGCTCAGAATTGCGAAAGACGTTAAAGAATGTGATAGTTCGGAACAGTGAAACTCTTTAAATAATGTCACAGTTCGGAACTGCCAGCAATGAAAATCAATCATCTTTTCGTGTTCCCACCTGCGAAAAAGATAATATGGAAAAAAATAAAGTATGAATGCAGAAATGATTGAAAACATGAAAAAAAAGACAGTTTCGAAAAAGAAAAAAAAATCAAATACTACAGTAGTGGTATGAGCTAGCTAGTAGTTGAGCTAAGAATAAGAAGCAGCAGCAGTGCAGCGGTAAAAAAGCAAAATCGAGCATTGAAAATCCATTAAATTTACAATCAAAAATAGCCAAAACTTCATATCTGATCCTCACCACTTCATCCAATGAGCAGCAGAAATTAAAACCTAAGAGGAGAATTGATAAAAAAAAAAAAAAGTGACAGCAATCCGGAAGCATCATTGATTTTGGTGATAGGGATAAAATCTCACCTTTACTATCTATCTCTAGGTCAGATTCCTGAACTGTTGATTTCGATGGTGTATAATTCTCTTACGTCACCGGAAACTTATCGACGGTGGGCGGTTGGCGCTGGGCCTACGAACGTGCCAGAACCACACCAGCCCACCCATTTTTTTTCTGCCTATAAAACCACACAGATTCGCGTTTAACAAATGAACCAGTCATTTAAGAACCAATGCCGACCCTTTTTTTTTACCAACAAAATGTAAGTTTATTATCCAAATAATTAAGTAGATTTACTAATTTGTATTATATATTTAAATAAAGAAATATATAATTAAAATATATTGAAATAATTTGGTTTGATTTGTTTCTGTTTGAAAATTTTTAAAAATTGAACTGAACCATTAGTCATCACTTTTTCAAAAATTGAAACTGTAATCGAATTACTAACACTCCAATCCAAATCAAATTTATCGGTTCGATTCGGTTTTATTCAATTCTTATAAAAAGTAAAATTCATTCAGTAATACAAATTTTAATTTCTGCAAAAAAAATATTTAAAAATATATTAACCACCTACTTATTAAACTTATTCAAACACTAATATTAATTTAACTTCAATCAATTTAAATTAATTTTAAGTCACGTATAAAAGCAGATATATAAAAATGGGAGCGTCGCAACGCTCACGGTCGGTTCGGTTCGGTTTCAGTCGGTTCGGTTTGGTCTTGATTGGTTCGGTTCGATTTGAAATCGATCGGTTTGGTTTAGTTCCGGTTGGTTAGGTTCGGTTCGGTTGAAACCGGTTGATTCGGTTTGGTTTTAAATGTTAGTGGATTGTTTTGGTTTCAAATTTTAAAAAACCAATGACTAATAATTTGATTCGATTTTTAATTTTTTTCAAACCGAATCGATCCAAATCCATCGGTTTGACGGGACTCTACCTACCTTGTATACAAAAAACAAACCAAGAAGTTGACCGTGTCTACATTGAATTTGGTGCTCACGATTACGAAGAAAAAAAAAGTCGGAAAGTAGCAACCAGCGAAAAGTAAAACCCCCAGCCAGAGCGGTAGAGAGAAAGAGAAGAAAGGGTGCAAATGGCGATGGCGAGTTTAGCGAGACGAAAGGGTAACCTGCTGGCGTCGTCCTCCCGCCTCCTCAAATACTGTTCGCTTTCTCCCTCGCGTGGATTCGCCGCTTCCGGATCTGACGACAATGACGTCGTCGTCATCGGTGGCGGCCCCGGTGGGTACGTTGCTGCTATTAAAGCAGCTCAGTTGGGCCTCAAAACTACCTGTATTGAGAAGCGCGGGACTCTCGGCGGTACTTGTCTTAACGTCGGCTGTATTCCTTCCAAGGTACCTTCCCTTCGCCCTCTTCCCATCTCCTCTTATTGTATTCGCATTTTGGACTGCCACACGCTTCCGTCAATTGATCTGATCGGGAAGCTATGTTGGACAACATCATTCAAAAAGATTCTGATAAATTTCCAGTTGTAGATGTATTCACATCAGAAAAATTGGCCACTTGCCCCTCCAGGACTGACCTATTGAGTGGTTTGTGGTGATTTTGAGCCTATGACCTCGCCCTTGCAGCATATTCTCCTTCTAATCCACTAAAAGTAGCTATATAAACTCCTTGAAGTAATCGGCTGCCACTTTACTATTGTTAGTCCGCAAGGCTTCTGTCTGCACAACTTTATGTATTTTTACATGACTATTGATTTTTCACTCTCTGTGATGTGTGCTATAGTTATAGATTAAGATTGCTGCTATCGGCATCTTTCATTTTCTGGAGGCTCGATTTGCTACCTTTTTTTAATCCTACTTCTCTTGAGTCCTTTTGTTATCAATTCCACTCCCATGTTATCTCATTGAGTATCATGGACTGGATAGCGCATACAATGTATTTGCTTTAAGAGGTTACAGAGGTTTGTTAAGCATTAGAGATCCTTGTTCATGCGCCCTTTTTTTGTTATGGACATAAGGAGTTTTATTATCAACTTGCTGTGTCATTTACCGATTCTACATTCTAGGGGAGTCCTCTTTTGTTTCGTGTGGGTGGCGGGTGTTAGGTTCTCATTGTATGCATCTCATGTACAATGTGCTGCCCCCTTGACACTTCTTATTTAATGTACTGAAGAAAATAAGTCTCTCTTGCAGTGGATTGCCTCCCTTGCCAATGCTATTATTTAGAGTTGTGGTCCTTTCATAGGCTTGGTTGGTTTTATCCTTCTTTACCTTCGTTCTGTAGGGTTTGTACTCCTCCACCTAACGTTCATTCGCAATTATTATATCTCGAAAAAAAATGAGAAAAAGGAAACGAAAGTAGGTTGTTGCAATGTATGTGACAATGTCTTGTTTGTTTTTGGAACTTTCTTGTCAGTTGTTAGGTAAATTATGATGTGCGCATTTCTCTACCTATTTAGGGATTCTGAAATTCACCTTTGCGGTTGGCTGGTTGACTTGTTGTCATATGACTAGTATGCACTCTAATATCCCAATTTATCCATCAAAGTTAAAACTATAGATCTGCAATAATGACCAGGATTGATTTTTACACAATGGTGTTGTATTCACACACACACATATATACATATATATAATCTCAGTCTGTACTTTCCAGGCACTTTTGCACTCCTCACATATGTATCATGAAGCAAAGCATGCATTTGCCAGCCATGGTGTGAAGGTCTCATCTGTCGAGGTCGATCTACCAGCAATGTTGGGCCAGAAAGATAAAGCTGTTGCTAATCTTACTAAAGGAATTGAAGGTCTATTTAAGAAAAACAAAGTAAATTATGTTAAAGGGTATGGGAAGTTCATTTCCCCCACTGAAATTTCTGTGGACACTACGGAAGGTGAGAATGTTGTCGTGAAAGGAAAAAACATAATAATTGCCACAGGCTCTGATGTCAAAAACCTTCCTGGCATCACCATTGATGAGGAGAAGATCGTCTCCTCGACTGGGGCTTTGTCTTTAAAGGAGATCCCCAAAAGGCTTGTGGTCATTGGAGCTGGATATATTGGTCTTGAGATGGGCTCGGTGTGGGGTCGTCTTGGTTCTGAGGTTACAGTTGTTGAGTTTGGGCCTGATATTGTTCCTGCTATGGATGGTGAAGTTCGAAAGCAGTTCCATCGTGCGCTCGAGAAGCAGAAGATGAAGTTCATGTTGAAAACTAAAGTTGTAGGAGTTGATACTTCTGGGAATGGTGTGAAGTTAACCCTTGAACCAGCAGCTGGTGGGGAGCAGACCACTCTCGAAACCGATGTCGTTCTTGTGTCTGCTGGTAGAGTTCCGTTTACCTCCGGCCTTGATTTGGACAAGATAGGAGTTGAAACCGACAAGATGGGACGAATTCCTGTCAATGAGAAATTTGCGACTAATGTGCCTGGTGTTCATGCCATTGGAGATGTCATTCCGGGGCCAATGCTTGCCCACAAGGCAGAAGAGGATGGTGTCGCTTGTGTTGAATTTATTGCGGGGAAGCATGGTCATGTAGATTATGATTTGGTGCCTGGAGTTGTTTATACCCATCCTGAGGTTGCATCAGTTGGGAAAACAGAGGAGCAAGTGAAGGCTCTCGGGGTTGATTATCGTGTAGGGAAGTTTCCTTTCTTGGCCAACAGCAGGGCAAAGGCTATTGATGATGCTGAAGGCATAGTGAAGATCCTTGCAGAGAAGGAGACGGACAGAATCCTGGGTGTCCATATCATGGCTCCCAACGCAGGTGAACTTATTCACGAGGCTGTGCTGGCTTTGCAGTATGGCGCATCAAGTGAAGACATTGCACGTACATGTCACGCACACCCAACAATGAGCGAAGCATTGAAGGAAGCTGCCATGGCTACATATGACAAGCCCATTCACATCTGAGTGCCTTGGAGTATGCGATTTTTTCTGTGGTGGTGGAAGTCATAAGAAAGAAAAATACCTGATTGAGTTTTTGTTTCCATTTTCACTCATTATGGTCATGCGCACGCTCATTCTTAGAGAATGGCTGAAATGTCAGCAATAAGAATGCATGGTTTGGGAATAAGAAAAGATTTGTAGGAACAACACAATGCAACAAATGTATTCGAGTTTTTTACATATTTATCGGGAGAACAATGCTACAGACCAGACTATTTGTATTTTTGTGAAGACGTGGATGCCCTTGGTTGGGGGTTCACGAGTAGCATATTGTCACTGGTCTAAGGTGTGAGAAGGCCTCGAGTTCGAGAGAGGCCAACCCAAATGTCAAGGTGCACAAAAATAAGCCTCGAGACATTCAGTATTTGGATTTAAAAAGGAGGAGACCCTCGGATTGCGGCTTGAGGGCTGAGTCCAAAAGTGGTGAGATCATCAACCTTTGATACGTCATCTTGTGGGCATGGAATACCACTATTGTACTAAATATATTTTGATAACAAAGATATCAATAAAATGAGATTAGGATGGGTTCTTTGATGCTCTTGATCCTCCTTCGACGCTCCTGATCCTCCTTTGATATGCTCGACATTCTTTGATGCTCCTTATCCTCCTTTGCCCTCATGCATCCTTCAAGCCAGGTGGGTCACCACCATCGAAACCATACTAGAGTTGTATTCTCCGTTCCGCCCCAAAACCAGAGGAGGAAACCATCATTGATGTTTGAGACATTTGCTTGCCCATGACAAGATCCTCTCACACACTGGTTGCAGTAAGAATTCCGGTCAGCTTCAGCATCACCGTTAACCATGCATGTGATGAAAACTCAGCAGTGGTTAATTTCAGAATCTCTAGTGGTAACTTTTCTCTAGCCTTTCACATTTCTCAAGCCTCTCATGGCCTTCTGGGCGGCGTCCCCTCACTACTTCGCTGCACCTTATCTCTAGCCTCTAAGAGAGGCCTACTCATTTCGCAATTTCAATAGATGACTTGGTTGGAACCCCCTCCTACAGGTGCTGGAGTAAGGGTCCAAACTTTGGTTTCCTTCAAATTGTACGTTCTCCATTATCCATAGCCATTGTAATGCTCTTACTATGACCCTTCTCAAATGTGACCTTTGATCTCCAACTGCCCATGTATAGCTCTCCTCGCGCGATATTCAGCAAGAGGCCCTCTAAATTACTTCTCTGTCGAAGCTAGGTGTGTGATGACCCTTATTCTCTTTATATGGAGTATAAATCAACTAAATATTTAGATTGAATTTCCTTAATGAATATGAGAATTAGAATGGAACTCGGAAAGAAACTCTCGTACATTAGTCGAAGAGCCTGACTAGACAGAATTCTGAGACAGATATCATAAATTATCAAATATCAAAGACTAGGTAAGGTGTACGACTAATTATGGAGATCCTCTCACAAGTTTTTCAATGATGAGTTGCGGAAGATGAGCTCGTATCCCTCAAGACATGGATAAGTAAAGAGACCTCAAGCAATGAAAAGACTAGGCCTGATCAAGGTAGATCTAGGCGTCATATGATCTTCAGTATCCCAAAATGTGGAAAAAGAATAAGAGATACAAATCATTATGCTAAGACCATGACACATGTTTGCTTCCAATATCAATCAATTTTTCTTCAATCATAAATTTGATTTATTGACAATTTTCATGATCAAACAATTTGTTCAACCTCCATTCTAATAAATGGATAACAACTTATTATCAAAATGAAGCTATTAAAAATATTCTACTCCATCAAAATATGTGCTTATCTCTGCCAAACCTAGTACAGAAGCACACACGAAACATATGATGACATCATAAAAAGAGAAATCTCATAAAAAATTAGGTATCATCATTTACTCATTTATGTTGTAACTTCTTTGATTTTTTTAAATAAAATAAAAAATTGTTTTAATTTGTAAAATATATGTGGAAAGAAAGGTTACTCCAAAGGTCTTGCATATCTTGGTGAACATGGGGGCGCTCACAATATCATTCAATCAAGCGAGACAGTAAAATTTAATTTGGACTTGGACAATAAAAGTTAAAGCTAGATGAAGATGTGGAATAACGAGGACGCACCTTTGGAAGGGATAGCCTAAGGCGTTAAACTACAAAATGTTACTCAGTAAGGTAAACTCAATTTATTAATAGCTCTTGAGGAACATTTTAAGTGTATGTTAGGCATGTGCTTCTTTCATAAATTTTGATGATATCTTGATAAAAAAATTTAAAGCTCATCTCGGAGGGAGATCTACATATTGTGACCACATCCACTAAGATGCACTTGAACTCTATGTTTTTTCAGTGATGCAAGTTGGACATAAACATAATGAGGGAAGGGATACCAGAAAAACCACAAAAAATATGAGAGGAAGTCTAACAAGAGCGATAAAGAGGCATAATTGGGTATTTAAAATGTTCTCGGAGTTACAAAGATACATTTGTCAAGCTATTTAAGAGGCGAGATGTGGATCACAAGACATTTAACCATATGACAACAACTACTAACACCTCAAGATTTGAAGTCTAACTTTATTGGAAAGAGTCCTCTTGCAGTCAAGGAGACATCTAATTTAGAGAATGCAACAAAAGAAATATAAAAGTAGAGATATGTGAAGTTTTGCATGTAAACCAATATATCATCAAGCAAAAGAGGCGTAGAAATAACCACATAAGTCTCAATGAAAACTAGATAGTTTGAGAATAATCAAAGAGAACTTCAATATAATGGAATAGATGAGGGAGAATACCACAACATAATTCATCATACTTTGGATCCATGAAAGGAGAGGTTTGATCAGACTGCAACATGCTTAAAAGGACTAAGTGTCCAGGATCATCACTTAACTTAATTTAAGTCTATGTAAAAGGCCCGAAGGTATTGAGGGACAAGCCGAGAAGAAACATTAAATGGATATTATTTCTGTAATAAATTATTGAATATATTATATATAAATTTCAAATGACAAACCAATTGATCTTTCATTAATGTCCATCTAACCAAACTACTTGATCTTTCATTAATGTCCATCTAACCAATAAAATCTCACCTTTTAGGTTGTGTTTGGTATACAAAAATTTGAGTTAGAAAAAATGAGAGAGAAATTAAATGGAATTGTATATTTGTATTTGGTTAAAAATATTGAGGGGTGTAAAATTAGAAGAAAAATGAGAGAAAATTTGATTTGATTAAAGAGTACTTTAACATTTTACACACAATCTTTATCTTTAAATTAAGAGTATAACGGTTTGGTTAGGTTCGATTTTGGTTACCATTTTACACACATCCTCGGTTCTAATTTTTTGAAACCAAACCAACATAACTTATTTAAAAGTTTATCCGAATCAAACCAAGCGGTTCAATTTGATTTCAATTCTGTCACTTACACATACAATTCAAATGTTAAGATATAAGAAAAGAACCATCTTCTTTATGCCATCAATTCATTTTAATTTAAGATCAACAAAAGAGTCTTACAAAATTAAAACTCATCCATGGGTTGCTGTCTTTAAGCTTGTTCAGATAGTGAGCTAGCATTCCTTTGCTTTAATTTTCAGCTTAAGAAATTTATTACTTTTTACTATAGACGTTAATGCTCCAGAAACTTGAGTTAACATGTTGAGGGATGATGAAGCTGAACTCTCATCATACTTGAAGTCAGAAAGGAGGTTTCATTGATATTCTGGTCAACCTTCCAGTTTACAAATCTCAACACATGAAGGTAGCTCAGAGATTTCGTTGATTTTAATATTTTTATTCTTATCCTTATTTCAATATCAAAATATTTCTTTTCTTCTCTTTCAAAACTCCACCGTCAAACATTGGTTTATCTTCTAATTTTTTTTAGAACACTGGTTTAACATGTAGATAGTAACTAGATGGTAGTTGAGTACACACTAGGAATGTAAATAAAAATCGATAAATCGAACCAAACCGAATCATTACAACTCAAGTTCATGGACAGGCCATACATCTGCATCACCCAAGAAAAACAAGTATACTGTATACATGTTGGTTGCTGCAAAAGTGATGAGGAAACAAAAATAAAACAGAATGACGTGTTTAGGTCAGCGGCAGCTGCAATTGCAATTGCAATTGAACTTGAGATGTCCGCCTCTCGCCAAGTTGCAACCTTCGTCCCAGCCCAGCAGAGGAAGATACCCTCGAGTCGTGGCTGCCGTGGCCGTCAACAACAAGGAGACCAGACAGCGTCTCAAGCTCAAGCAGCTTTTCCAAGAAGCCTATCACCGCTGTCTCACTGCCCCTATGGACGGCGTTCCCTTCACGCTCCAAGATTTTCTAACCGCCCTTGATAAATACGACTCCAATTCTCAAATTGGCGCCAAGGTTCTCAACCTTAACCTTTCTGAATAATAATCATGTCACATTACATCACTACCATTCATTTCCAGGCCTCCCAATAACTTCGTAAAAATTCAAGTGAAAATTTGTAACTACTTTTTCTTCTTTTTTTGTCAAGTTTCGCGTTTTATGTGTCTTTGCTTCTTCTCCCCCTTCAGGTTAAGGGGACTGTCTTCAGCACGGATGTCAATGGCGCACTTGTTGACATTCCTGCCAAATCTTCGGCATGCTTGCCCCTCCAAGAAGCCTGCATTTATAAACTTAAGAATTTCGCCGAGGCTGGCATTTTTCCGGGTTTAACCGATGAATTTATCATTATTGGTGAGAACGAAGCTGATGACAGCTGGACTCTGAGTCTTAGAGCCATCCAAACTGAACTTGCTTGGGAAAGGTGCAGGCAACTTCAAGCTGAGAATATTGTGGTCAACGGTAAGGTATGTAAAACCCAGAAACTAATATGAGTTTTTACCTTCTGTTTTTATTCTTTTCTTCATTTGTTTAGAACTTACGATTAGAATGAAAGATTCTTGATAAATGCAATGCTCTAAACTTATGAAACTTTAATGAGAAAAGGAACCATGACTAATGCAACCATATTTCTGACAAAGAAATCCTATGATAAGAACTCATGGATGACTGCTCAAAAGAGTGAGACAATAACCACCCTGTCTGGTTGTCCCACGAGAAGACCCGTGGTAGGAGTGAGTTGATAAGGTTCCCATTGTTTCTTTCACTCCGGAAGCTTATTAACTAATTCGCTTTCTTCAATCTTATCCGTGTGACTTATCAAAAAGACCCCTAAAATCAGTCTTGACTCGTGGGCTCCTCCCTTGTTGACTGGTACGGCTCTATATTATCGAGCTTGTCTCCTTAGAAAATCCCATCAGTCTATTTATTTGGATTGTGCTATCTTAGAAATTAGGATAAATTATCAAAACATTCTCTAAACTATTGCTCCATTTCAGTTTCAGCATCGCTGTATTATGGTGCTTTGAGGATGAGTTTCATTAACATATTTCAAATTCGTGGCACCTTGATTGTAAATCCTAAACTATTACTAAATTGAATGATAGTTAAAGTCATATTTTTGGTATTTTGCTCTCCAGAAAATCCCTAGGGCACATCAGCTGCTAATTGAAAGCTGGTCCAGGCCCAAATGTAAACATCTGGAATTCACATTGTATTTCCTTGTTAAATATGTTTTTCTTTTTACTGTATTATCTGAAGTTAAGAAGAAGGAATTTTTATGAAAACTAATAGTTCAGTTTCTGCAACCTATATGCAGGTAGTCGGTGTCAACAAAGGTGGAGTTGTAGTGGAAGTGGAGGGATTGCGTGGATTTGTTCCATTTTCTCAGATATCATCAGTTAGTTTTATTTGTCTATAAGCCACATCTGAGTTTCTCTTTTTATGTTTGTTTCATATGGCATGACAAGAAAGCGCATTTTTGACTGCTGTGTGAAGTTTGTTATCATGCATCCTTTTTCCTCAGCTTTGAAAATTAGCATGCAAATCTCAACAGATGAATCCTTAATTAATCGCCTTGTAATTTGGAACAGAAAGCAACATCTGAAGAACTTATGGGTAAAGAACTTCCGTTGAAGTTTGTGGAGGTTGATCAAGAACTGTCTAGGCTGGTTTTCAGTAACCGTAAGGCGATGACAGACAGCCATTCACGACTTGGAATAGGAATGGTGGTAACTGGAACTGTACAAAGCTTGAAACCGTATGGTGCTTTCATCGATATTGGTGGGCTGAGTGGCCTTATTCATGTGAGTCAGATCAGTCATGATCGTGTCACAGATATTGAAACTGTTTTTCAGCCTGGAGACACCCTTAAGGTATATCATGCCTTTTAAATTTGTTGATATAGCCTATGCGTTCCCCAGCGCTGGCTATGCCTACATTTGGCGCTGTGAGTTGTGAAGTTTAGTCTTAATTCCTGTACAGTTCAAGTGACTATCTTCCATGGTTTAGGTTATGATCCTTAGCCATGACCGTGAGAGAGGTCGAGTAAGTCTCTCCACAAAGAAGTTAGAACCTACTCCAGGAGACATGATACGAAATCCAAAACTTGTATTTGAGAAGGTACTCCTGAATTTCCCTCATTATCATAGTCTTATCACTTGTCAGCAATTGGTATTTAGTCAATCGATATTTATATGCAATACACTTCCTTTTTTAATTTCATTTTGGAAAACTTATGGCCAAATCATAATTTGTATTTTGCATTACTTGTAGCCATATAGGATATGACTAGTTTTGGTTGTAATTGTTAAGCACCATAAATCTTAAGCAATAGATGAAGTCTGGTTATAAATTATAATGCTGTTGTATTGCCGCAGGCTGAAGAAATGGCTGAAACTTTTAGGCGAAGAATAGCTCAAGCTGAAGCGCTGGCTCGCGCTGACTTGTTGGGGTTCCAGCCAGAGGTAATTGCATTTCTTAGTTCTTAAACTATAGACTGAGAAAAATCACTCATGCTATATATGCTCATCACAAGGAAACATTTTTCCAAGATGATCTTTCTTCTTTATTCAGCAGTCTGTAGTCCAGTGGCATTAGGATTATTATCTTCTTTTCTTTTCTGGAAAATGTCTGTCTATTAATCCAAATATAGCAGTAATTTCTTGGCGGATTATTTGGTTTACAGGACTACAATAACATGAAAACTTATTAGTTGTTATATTGTCAATTTTTTGCAGAGTGCCTTAACGCTTAGTCCTGATGGAATATTGGGGGCTCTTTCTGATCATGTGCCAGATGAGGGCTTGGATCTTAATGCTCCACCCATCTTAAGTGAGGATTCATGATTTGAATATGAATTGTATATTTGATGTCGAGTGTTAATAAAAGGGTAGGGACATAGTCCTAGTTTTGATTGTGGATTGAATCTGGCCACCGTTGATCAAGTTAACCACATGTTTGCTGTTAAGGCAAAAATAGGTTATTAATGAATTGAAGTGATAGATATTATCTAGACAAGAATCCTATGCTGATATCAAAGTGGGCAGGTCTATCTAAACTATGCTGATTAGTTTTTGTTGATGTGCATATGTCTATAAAGCCCCCAAAAAGAGAATTTCAATAATTTTGCTTGGCCACAACTATGAGGAATTAATAAGGATCTCAGGTAGTGGCTGATTGAGTTTGTTATATAAAAGGGGGTTCGAATGAAAGAAGAGGGACTTAAAGAGGCTACGGAGGCAAATTATTTTGAGGAGTGAAGAATGAGTTAGAGAACCAAGTATGAATAGGAGTGGCTGAAAGACTGCATTAGTTTGCGTATGAAATCTTAAAGGACTTTGTTTATTAATTAGTGAAATACTTGAACGACATTGTTTATTAATTAGTGACAATAACATAAACCAAACTTGAAGATTTATAGAGAGAGCTTCGTACATATAGAGCAGAAAAGAGGAGAAGAAGATGGCAATATAGAGCAAACAAACAGGAACAAAACAACATTGTTTTAGCTTAGTACGGGCTACTTATTTGTCTCGATGAACGACGTCGCTTGCTGAGCGGGAAGCTTATTTGCCTTACCTTGCTGAAGAACGACGTCACTTGTTTACACAGAACGACGCTGTTCACCGCTGAAATTGAAGTTTTTTTGGCGATTAGGCAACTGCGGCAGCTAAGTGAGACCACCCGGACCTCCACTGCAAACACATTGTGAAGGTGAAGCATTGCAGGACTTTCGTAGAGAGCTGTCCCTATGACTCGCTCGAGCAATTTTGCAGATTATTGAATTTAGTTTATAAAGCCTAGAGAAAGCTCTCAAATTCCCCAAACCATTCTATGAATCCTTGTAATTGCTGTTAAATTCTCCCCTGTCATATTCTGATGGATATCCACATATCCCCATAATTAGACATCCCAGTTCAGTTCGAAGAAGTCCTGTAATTCTGCTAGTATTGTCCGTTACCTAAACCAAACCTGTTTGGGAGAACATAGTTAGAATTGTCTTTTCGGTCTAGAATGAGGTTGAGGTTGAATTTATAGTGAGAATGAGGGTTGGTTTGAAATACCGGTAGAAAAAGGAACAATTGGAAAAATATGAGAATTAGTGATATTTGGTGAAAGTGTGAAATTGTGAGTTAGGGATGGATTGGAGTCCGGTGAAATGGTTTGAGGTTCAATAACATCATGTGAAGGTGTAGGAGTAGCAAAGGAGGAGTGAAGCAAGATGTAATTCCTCTTTTTCCAGATTTTAGGTGAATAATAACCGGAAAGTTATTGTTCATATCCAATTTTTGAGTAACATGGAATGTAGATTTCTGGGGAGCAAAAAATGAACAAATGGAGAGGATTGAGAACAAGTATGATACTCAAAATGATCAGTGTCATATATGTGATTTGGGGAAGCCTTTGAACCAAGAAAACCATCATTGGACAATTCAGAAAAAAGAAATACAATTTCATCAAAAATAACATCTCTACTAACAAAAATAGTTTGTCTCAAGACTATACAGCTTGTATCCTGTTTTTTTTACCAAATGGGTAACTAATAAAAAATATTTGATGGCTCTTGAACTAAATTTATCTCTTTTAGACACTAGAGTTGATACAAAACATAAGCAACCAAAAGTCTTAAAATGAGAATAGGCAGAAGCAACACCAAATAAAATTTCTACATGACTCTTAAAACGTAAAGATTTTGTAGAACTTTATTGATTATGTAAGCTGCAGTGAGGATACATTCTCCCCATAATTTTGTAGGAACTCGTGCTTGAAACCTTAAAGCTCTAGTCAAAGCTAAAAGATGTTGATGCTCCTTTTAGCTTTACCAATTTACTGAGGAGTTTCAATGCAAGTACTTTGATGTAAAACTCCATGAGAAGAAAGAAATATCTGAAAGGATGAATTAGTGAACTTAGTTCCATTATATAACCAAAGAACCCTTATCCTTGTAGAAAACTGTTTGAACATAAGAGTAAAAATTAGTAAAAGTAAAAACTGTATCAGATTTATTTTTAACAAGAACAACCAAGTAAATTTACTAAAATCATCTAACAAAGTAAGAAATATTTGGATTCATTGTAAGTTTCATGTTTATAAGGCTCCAAAATATCACCTTGACAGTGTCAAAGAGAGATTCAAACTTAGAAAGACTAATATGAAAGGGTAACCTCTTCTTGATTGGCATATTGGCATATCTCATAGACTTTGGAGGAAGTTGAGGACACTTTGTAGGTTGGGAACATGTTTTAAGACTAGTAATGGAGTATGATCAAATCAGAGATGCCAAATATTATGAGTTGCTAGATTAGGAGCTTGTGATGTAGTACAAGCAGTAAAAGGCATATAAGTCACTAAATTATATAATCCTTTGGACTGATTACCAATCTAAAATGTCTTCTTCTACACTAGGTCCTGCTAAAAGCACTTGTTTGCAGTAAAACAGTTTTTATTATTAATGTTATGAAGAAGACAAGATATTTATAACAGGTTAAAGGTAAACTGAGAAGCAAAAAGAATATTAAGTAAGGCAATGTGAGGTGTTATCTGTATAGATCCAGTGTAAGTAATAAGACTGGATTTCTCATTGGAAATTTTGATGATTGAAGAGAATGGTGTCAAGAATTCAAGAAAAAGTAGTACCAATAACTGAATAATACTGAACAATACCTGAAAAAGTAGTATTGACTGTCACATACGCATTGGTTGAAGTATTATTTGTGTTCATCATTTCAAATAACCAACCAATTTTGCAGTGATCTGAAGAATTTGTGGCCTTCTAGATAACCAACCAATTTATAACATTAAAACTTTATACGTCTGATTTTCTTGCAGTATGCACACTCTACTCTACCAATTTTGTGACTGTTACCATCATATTTCCCCTGCTTAAGATTGGTGCTCAAAGTGTATGCTGGTTTGGGGTAAAGTGCAGTAACCTGACTACTTACCTGAACAGACAGATTTCTCTGAATTTCTTCTTGAAGAACCATGCCAAACACCTCTTCTAAACTCGGTAAAGGCTTCATCATCAGAACATTACTCCTGGCAGGTAAGTATTGTGGATCTAATCCCATACAAAAGCATGACACTATCCTCCTCTTCTTCCTTTCGATCATCAAAATATTTTTTTTGTTTAGTAAATTATTTAGACATATTCTTGACACCTTGTTTTGAGTAATTCAAATCATTCTTCAACTGAAATTTTCTTGTGGCATTTCTTTCAGTGAACCTTGTTAGTAAAATCTCCCACAGCTCCTGTGATTTCTTAGGTACACAACTATTCTACCAACTTCCTTTGAGAGTGAACTATTTATCCAGGCTACCACAGTCTGTTTGCAACAGTTGTAATCTACCCCACAAGTCTGAATTCATAGTAGGCACTTCCATAATACAAAAACTGAATCCAAATTCGTTCCTAGTAGACATGGCAGGTGTGATACCTTTCTTCCACTGATTGAAATTACCTATTACAGTGAGAATTATAGTGGCTATTTTTATTCCAGAATGTTCACAGGCCTTGATAAAGAATGGATGACGATTGTGAACTTTGGAATTGTTCGCAAATTGGTCTGAAACCCTAACTTTTGACCTTAATTCTACTGACTTCTCACGAGCATCAACAAAAATGTCAGGAAGATCAACATAACATTCAACAAACAGCCTCCGAGAACGATCAATCAACCAAGAAATTGCAACAATTGAAAGATTTATTCAAATAGAAAGCGATCGAAAGTTTAAACAACACATCAACAAACTTCATTCAAGAATTTCAAAAGAAAAAGCTTCAATTTATTGATCTACTGGTTATGATACCATGACAATGATGTAAATAAAGCTTCTCTTCATTAATCTAGATGAACCAAACTTAAAAATTTATAGAGAGAGAGATAGAGAGAGCTCGTATATTTAGAGCAGAAGATAGGAGAAGAAAGCAATACAGAGCAAACAAACAGGAACAAAACAACATCGTTTAAGCTTAGCGTAGGCTATTTATTTTCCTTGTGGAGAAATGTCATCTCTTGTTGATGCTAGAAGCTCATCTATGTTGCCTTGCTGAAGAACAGTGTCGCTTGCTGACGCCGAAAGCCCTCTTATTTGCACAGAACGAGCTGAAACTAACGTCTTCTTCTCCAAAACCCTGACTGTCTCCTCCGGTCTACTCCGACAATAGGGCAGTTGCGACAACTGGTTGAAAGCTAGTCTGTTAGCAGCTAGTGAAGTTTACTATAAAAGCCGATCACACTTTGAAATATAAAAAATTCCATTTTGTTATTTCTTGTTTCGTTTTGTTTCTCCACTCCAGCTGTCACTTCTTCGTCACCTCATTTTATGCATCCATTCTAAAACCCATAAGGTGTCTTTGGTTTAGAAAAAAATTGGTGGAAAGAAAAATTTCGGGGAAAGTGGATTCCCCCATGAAATTCATTATATTTTTCCTTGATTGGGTGTACAAATTGGTGGGAAAATTCTAAAACATTCTTTATTTTAAACAAAATTTTCTTCTTATTTTTCATCTAATTTTCTGACAAACTTTTCTTCACATTTTCTCACAAATTTTCCTTCTCATTTTCCACCAAAATTTTTTTTCTTACCAAATTTTTCCTAAACCAAACACAGCCTAAAACACATCTAAAAATAATCAAGAACACACTCCAACTCCAACATCAATTCATTTTATCCAGTGAAGTCTCGATTTCCAACTTAAAAAGTTGGTTTAATATGTAAAACAGTCACATAAATGACTCATTGTGCCCCGAACTAAAATAAGGAGTCCATGTTAACTATTTATACATTTTGGTTGGCATATTTCAAACGGGTTTATGATTTCAACCCAACAAACAAAGACTCATCATTGCCATTTCCATTGCCATTGCGATGCATATCATCTGACTCAGTTTTGAATTACTGAACTATTACTACTGCTACTCCATTAATAAGATTTCAATTGCAAAATGATAAAGGTTACATAATGCCACCCACCGCCCTTCTTTTGTTGACTAAAAAAAGCTCTGATGCGGTTTTGAGTAGCATTCGCATTTAAATAATCAATGAATTAACATACTAGATGAATTCGGCTTATTGGCATGACAGGTTCACATATGATACATGCACTACTTGTTACTATTTAGAGCAATAATGGTAGTATGCCACCCCTTTAGGGTTTTTGGGTGGACAAGTAACTTTGAGTGTGTTATCATTTGAAGGGTATGTAAGAAACATACTGGTCCTTTGATCGACAAGTTACATATCATGCTGTCTCGCTCTCGCTCTTGCTCTTGCTCTTGCTCTTGCCTTTTCCAACCCAATCTGTCTCCTGCAATAATACAATGTCGATCGGTTCCTTAAATTTCATGCTTTCTAGTGTCGACATGAATGCCTTTTCCTTGTTCCAAATGACCTTTTTTCTGTCCGTGTACATTCCTTTCAGATTCTTAAACAAGTGCCCTTTCAAGAGTTCATGGTCGTGCGAAAAAAGACCAGCCGATATCACTTCATTAATGTTTTCTTGTCTAACATTACTTGACAGGGTAACTACTTTTTTTTTAAAAAAAAAAATTCAAATTATTTTATTATATTATTTATTACATGGCTGCACACTCTTTCCATAATATATTTCGATGGACATTAGCTTTGGCATTCTACCTTACTCTCGTATTGAGAAAATGAAATAGGGTATGATCTATGATGATTACGAGGCATTGCAGGAATTACGTAGAGAGCTGAAGGTTTAACTATTTGAAGATACCAACTGTTGGGAAACTCATCCACCGAACACCATTAACAACTGTTGGGACCTTAAATCCTATGGTTTATTTGCACGTCTATGTTTTATCAAAGGTTGTTTGCTAGGATATTATTTTTGCTGTTAAGTATAGATGATATGGCAAGTTTAGAATGTCGAGATCTTATGTGATATCAAAAATTGTGTTTAATTTTCTATGGGCGTTGTGATGACTAAACTTTTAAGTTATGAAAGGCATCAAGTTCTGCGAGAATGAATTATTTAGGCTTTTGTTCGTTGTGTGAAAGTTCTTTCTTTTTTTTAAAAAAAAGTTGCATGTTATCTCTTTGTTAGGTGTCGTTCAGTAAAATTAAGAGTTGATGCTGAATGTTGTATGAGAATCTGAATGGTTAGACCATTGGGCAAACCACATTTGATTGCTGAATGATTTACGTTCATTTGATAATTTATTTTTTTGAAACATCTAAATATATAATGATTTATCAATATAGAATTAAATTATAATTTTACAACATAAAATTAAAATTAAAATAATTAATCATGTTATAAAAATATTATTTATTAATGAAGCGCGCGTGAGATTCTGATTGAAGAAACTAGTTGCAGTTGACATTGATGTGATTATGATTGAAGTACGATTCGGGTAGAATTGATTCCAGAAAGATTTGGAAAAAATAAAGAGATAGTTATAATAATCGTATCAATATTGCCTCTGAATGATTCAGATAAAAAATTAATAACAAATTCAGATTTTCTAAATATTCATTAAGAGAAAAAAATAAGTGTTAGGTTCACTGAATGCTTAATGTAATAAGAAACCACCTTTTAATAGATCTCAATAAGTGCAACAAAATAAGACCTTAGTCTGCTTCTTTCATGCGTGGTAGCTATAATATGATATGATGCACTATGTGTTGAGTAGGGTTTCTTCCTTTTCATTGTGTGAAAGTTATATGTGTACTCAAGGGTGGGGTCACATTCAACAAAGATGAGTATGATTCATCACTGATATAACAGTCTCCAACAAAGTTTAATTTATGTTTTCAAACAAATCTTTAAGGTGTAATTATTTGAACCATTCAAAGAATTATATATATATATATATATATATATATATATATATATATATATATATAGTTCTATGGAGAACCTCATACTGTGTGAGAAATGAGAACGCTATCAGTGCTTATGGGCGGTCCGTGGTTCTTTGACAATCGACCCATCATAATGAAAGAATGGACTCTCAATTCTGAGATGCTCTCATCCTTCGCCAAAGAGATTGTTGTCTGAGTTAGGTTACAACATCTTGACCTAATCTTTTGGGATGCGGAGGCCCTCAGCGCTATTGGAAGCACGATTGGAAAACCGGTGTGGACGGATGCCATCACATCGTCGATGTATAGAATGGAGTTCACCAGGATCTGTGTAGAGATAACACCCAAATCTGAACCGCTCCATGATGTAACAATCAGAGGTCCGAACGAAGAACATTCACCCAGAGAATTGAATATGAATGGCTTCCAAGCAGATGCACCGAATGCCTAACCTTTGAAAACTCAACAAGCGTATTTTTGACCCTATATATATGTCAATGTTATGTGTCAGGGATTGCATAGTTAAATATATTCGAGAAGTCCGAGTCGAACCCAGAAGAGGAAGTAAGGCATACCAGAACCACTAATATCCTGGTTAATGAATATTTAATCCTAATCGATTGGTTTCGAACTCAATTAGTCACACTATGCAAAACAAAAGCAATTGTGAAATGAAAGTTGTTTTCAGATAATGGAAACATCCTAGGATTTCCACTTTACCTAAGTTGTACGTAAACTCTCATTTTATTCTTAAAACACAAATAATCATCCATAATGTATATATCATGCAATTTCAATAATATGACATACCAAAATAATTTACATGCAAGTCTGATTTTTGGGTGTTCCTACGCAGTAAACCTATTGAGTGCAATTAATTTTGTATGGTGTTATTTCCCAATTATTGTCTTCGTAACTCACAAATTGTAGTCAAAGGGTTGTACATTAATATTTCTAGGGGAAAACCCCAAAAGGGGCCCTGAACTACCACCGATTACCCAATTGCGGTCAGAACTACCATGATTTTCAAAAAGGGTGCGATGAAAAAAAATTGGATTGATTTTCTTAAATAAAATTTGTCATTACATTTTAAACCTAATATTATTATAAGACTTAGATTTGTGTGCGAAAATTACATCGTTTGGTTATCCAAAGACGTCGTTTTCTTTAAGTGCGCAAAACAATATAATTTATTTTGATGACCAAACGATGTAATTTTCACACACAAATTTAAGTCTAATAGTAATATTAGGTTAGGAATGTAATGGTAAATTTTATTTTAGAAAATCAGTCCAATTTTTTTTTCATCGCACCCTTTTTGGAAATCATGGTAGTTCTGACCGCAATTGGGTAATCGGTGGTAGTTCAGGGCCCCTTTTGGGTTTTATCCCATATTTCTAAATATGCATTAGGATAAATAAACTACTCAATAATTCTAGGCAAGCTCTTGATTTTGGTCTTCGGTTGACTATGACCATTGATTACAACTAAGTAAATTATCCAACCTGGCCTAATTTCGATCTTCGTGGGAAAGAATATCCTAGCTTAGAAGATAATAAATTTAATCCTAAAAAAAATTCTCATTGCATGCATATTTAAACTCTAAATAAACACGTTCCTAGGCGTCCCTACAATAATAGATACATGATGAATTCATTAATATATCCTACACCAGTCATACATAGTACATTCAAAGAGCACGAACAATTATAGATGAAAATACTTTTAATTAAACAACATGAATATGCGTTTACTGTAGGATCTATAGGATTCTGGAATAGGGAGACTACTCAATACACATCATAGTAATATAATCACAATAATAATGAAAGTAAAACTAAAATGGTAGAAGGAATCTTAGTCTCGTGATGCTCCAACTCTGAATGACAGAATCTCTAGGCTCCTGTGTGTGCGAAGATGTGAAGAATGAGCCCTAGGTCTTCTATTTATAGTTGAGAAGTCAACTTGTAATTATCTTGTAATTTGGATAACTTTCAGAATGAATAATATTGTCGAAATAGGTCTAGAAGGTTGGATGTCTGTTTCTCTGCCCTACATGTGACAGCACAATCCTAGTCGTGCTGGCTTTATCTTGAGTATGATCCGGGTCGTGCTCCTTTTCATCTTTTGGCATGTGGTTTGATCCGGATTGTACTCTTATGTGAACAGCTAGATCGAGGTCAAGCTAAACTTTCAGATATTTATAGAATGACCTTATAGTTCTTTCATTTGCTAATATGACCACAGAACTTTCAGAATTTGCAATTAGGCCCTTGTAATTTTTTTTGACAAATCAGACCCCTGACTTCTTGAAGTTATAAAATAGTCCTTCAAGTTTGGATTTTTTATAGATTGGCCCCTTTAGTTGACATTTTGTCCAAATTTGGTCCGATTTGCATCATTTCCACTCTTATCCTCTTCTTAAACCATCTTTCTTCATATTTAACCTAAAAGAGACAAAATCAACTACAAATCACCTATAATTACTCGAAAATGACTCAAATATACTAACTATAGATACCTAAAATATGATAAATTATCAGAGCTGAATTTAATTGTTTTAGCTAGCGTTCATATTTCATAACTATTTTAGGTCTTTATATGAAAGCATGCTAAAAAGAGAGATTTTAGATGAAAAATGGACAAAATAAAAAAATAAACGAAAGTCTTTATCTGGCTAAGCGCAGCCACACAAAGGGGCTGCAACCGCCGCACATTATAATGTGGTGAGGACGTGACACGTTATCACCATTAAGAAAGAGGCCAAGACTCTGACTCAACAAGGTACCAAACATATGGCAGAGCGTGGTGGAATAGAGGTTTGCGTGCGACACACATATTATTTCAAAAAACTTTACCAACTTAACAACTTTTGAGGATAATAACTTCTACTTTGTGGTCTGACTTTATCGACTTTAATAGATACAAAAAGAAGAAATAGATGTCTTCAATTATCTAAGAGGAGTCAAAGTCTAATTCTCGGTGGATTTGTGCCAGTAGTGCAATCAAAGTCGGTGTGCAGAGAAGGATTTCTAAATTGACTCAACTTTGTATTTTTATTTCCACACATTGCAAGTTCGTATCTTTCAATGATTTTTACAAAATTCAGAGCAGAGACACTTAGCAACATGTCAGAGAAGACCTTTGAAAGAGAGAATTACTAATGTTACTTAGTTTGGAGCTTGAATCGCATTATACAAAGAGGTCTTCGCTCTTTTTCAAAGAAAATAAACATCACTACACACTCTCTTCTTTTAGTACGAGATTTTGAGATGGTTTTGACCCGAAGTCGCCAGTGGACGGCATGAAAGAGAAAGTTTGATATGTAAGGATTATTCCTTTTTACCTTATTTTGTGTCTTTTCATACCATTCGTGGCTAAATTATTATGTAGTTCAGGCTTATTAACTTGTGATATGATGTTGAGATTATTATTCTTAATGAAATTCATATTTTACATGTTATGTTTGCTAAGATTTAATTATATGATTGCTTTATTGCATGATAAATTTAATGAATGATTGCATTGTATCATGATTTTTACCACTGTTCTAATTTTGAAGGCTTGACCAATACCAATTAGTCATGCATATTTATGTGGTCAATATACCATAGGTATGTGTGAGCTATATTTCCAAAACTAGACTCTCTATCATTGATTTTTAATGGGTATGATCTTCCTCTATGCTTCTATCTCTGATGTTGATTCATAAAATTCATATTGGCTAAAGTTTATGATGATATTAGTATAAGAGTGATTGGTTACGTCTTGGCATAGTATTCTAGTGTATGTGCTAGTATATTTTGTTGAGTCCGGTTTACCATGTGATTATATCCCTAGAATTGATGATCAACACAATCACAAGCTACTCACCTGAGTTGTGCGTTTGTCTATTAATTATTCTTCTTTCTTTTTAACAGTCTTGCATCACAATCATAAGACTGTCGTTGATCTAAATTGCATTAGATTATTTGGAATTTAAATTGAATCAAATCAAATATTTTTAAATAAATATAAATTTTATATAAACTCAAGTCCAGATTCAACACATTGATCTAAATCACACCCCTATTTGCATGATGTATTATTAACTCTTAAAATTTGAATTTAACAAATATATGAAAAAGACACAGCAGCTAGCTAGTCAAAATGACTGCTCCCATGTGTCAACATTCCATATCCTTTCAAATTTAGTTTTTTATATTATTTTTTCTTTGGCTGTATTTTGATTCTACCCTCTTTCAAAATTTATTTTTCATTTTATCTTATTTTTAAGAAATTACTACTCAAAACAGCGGAAAAGTTGCTGCCAAGTGCGATTTTCAAACTAAAATTTGAAATATCGATTGATTTTTTTTTTCAAAACTTTTGTTGTGAAGTGTGATTTTATTAAAGATTACCGTTGATTATTCATATCTTATTTATAAAAATGAAAACTGCAACTCACAACTGCGGTAATCCTTAAATAAAATTACTGGTTTGAACAGCTATTTTCAAAAAAATATGATAAAATCAAAAACAAATTAAATGTTGGGATAGAAACAAATGAAATGAAGCAAAAAGAACTGTATCGATAAAAAATAACATTTATAAAGTAAAATCAACATGCAAAATAAAAGATGAAGCTCAAAGTCAAAACATGTAGGGTGAGTTTGGTTTAGAGAAAATGTGAAAGAAAGAAATTATTTAGAGAAATGTAACTATGTTTTATTTAGAGAAAGTTTAAAAAACTTAGATGAAAATTATGAGAAAATTTTTACTGTATTACAGAGTATTTTACACTTTTCCTCTTAATTTTCATCAATAACCGAATCAAAATGAAATAAAATGTTTAAAATTTAATTTTCATCTTAATTTTCTTTTTCTTTAAAATTAAATAGAGGGTTAATGTTTGGAAAAAGGGCCCTGAACTACTATCTTTTACCCAATTGCGTTTTGAACTATCACGATTTTCAAAAAGAGTGCAATGGAAAAAAATTAGACTAATTTTGGATGATGCTTAAGATCAGTTTGTTTGAACATTTAAATATAATTGATCTTATTAAATTTGTTGACAATCATTGATGATTGAGTATGAAAATATGTCGTTTTATTTACGTGCGTAAAATAATATTATTTATTTAATAACCATACGACGTAATTTTCACACACAAATCTAGGTCTTATAATAATATTAGTTTACGAATGTAATGGTAAATTTTATTTGAGAAGATCAGTTCTTTTTTTTCATCGCACCCTTTTTGGAAATCGTGGTAGTTCGGACCGTAATTAGGTAAGTGGTGGTAGCTCAGGACCCCTTTTAATTTTTTTTTTTTTAAAATTGTGATAGTTCTAACCATAATCAAATAAGTTATGATAGTTCAGAATTCTTTTTGAATTTTGGCCTTTAGCTCGCGTGGATGATTGGGACACATGTACTTAGGGAGGTCTTGCTTAATCCATTTCTCCATCATCATACAGTTTTGATGTGCACATTGCAGCTTACATTTGCACCTAGTGTCAATTTGTCGTCATTCGCAACCTGCTATCTTTTCAGGTCGTTATGTGGAGTTAGGCCACCAGTCAATTTTATAGCTCATCATTTATGTGGGTCAATTAGCCGGCCGCTTCCTAACCGTTGAGCATACATGGATTTAAAATTTCACATTGCACAAATTAAATCTAAATATATGTTCAATATATAATTGGGATCCTTTATTTATTGTCAATTAGTTTAGCGTGCGAATATATTTTCTTCCCTTTTTCGACATTTTTTCTGTTATATGTTATATTGCGAAGCGCCATGATATCATGCGTAGACACTTTCAAACCCCCAACTCTTGAGTCCTGACCAGTGTTCTAAAAGGCGCTAGGCGGCCCTAGGCGGTTGGCTTGGGGCCTAGGGACTAATCGGCTAGGCGGGGATTAGGCGGAAGGATTAATCGGATGATTAGGCGGAGTTATATATATTAATAATATATTTAATAATTAATTATAAAATTATACCTATAAAATTTAATTTTATTTTAAAAATAAAATATATAAAATAATTAGGCGCTAGGCGGCTAGGCGGGGCGTTTTTGAACCGCCCAGAGATTAGGCGGCCGCCTAGGCGGCTAGGCGGCCGCCTTTTAGAACAGTGGTCCTGACTCTCAGGTCAAAAGTGTATCCATAGAATAACATTAAACTACATTTACACAGTCGCGCATATTATCTTCTACGGATGAGTTTGAGTCAAGGACGCTTCAGCCAACAGAGCTGTTTGTTTTTCATTTTCAATTTAGTGTCGTTGAACAAGTGGAGTCCTTCTAACAACGTTGATTCCGCATATACATATATTAGCTTTCACTGTATGCTTACATTTTCCCTTTTTTTTAATTTATTTTTACAAGAATAAACACTAGTAAGTGGATCGTAGCTTTATTCGAGGAACTAGTATTCCAGATCATGAGTGGAATTCAATACGAGTGTGTGAATACCGTTGAAACGTATTATCTGTCGCGCATACGAAAAAGTTAGAGAAAGGTAAATAACATGTATTACAGTTTGTTTCTTTTCGGTTTCATTTTTTCTTTGGGTTTCTCAATTTATATCCAGATTTTTATCTTACATCTAGATTGACAACAATTTCAATTAAATGAATAGGTAATTCGGATCCAGATCTTTATCTGGTGATTCGAAATATCACGAAAGCAATAAAAAGATTTTGTGGTATTCCGGATTTAACCTTATGCTGTGTTGTTTGCAAACCCAGATTTACATTTTGTGAGGGTGATTCCCAATAGTGCTATCAGAGTAACTTGCGAAATTGATTTGTATAGTTTGTATGTGATATAATTATTTTTATGTAATTGGATCCAGAAAAACCAAAAAAATAAAAATAAAAAAATATTATTTTTCAGTATTTTGTTGTTGCGAACATAATGAAAAAAAAAATTATGCAAAAACTTTTTAGGAAATTTTTTAGAAATTTTTCATTCACTAATGAACCTTGAACTGAAAGATATCTGAGGGTGTTTGAGTCAACCCAGTGAGTTAACCGAATCAACCATATTTGTGACGTGTCTGGTTCAGGACTGAGTCAACACGGACAAAGTTGGGCTGAGTCAACTTAGCCTGACTCATTCTTCTTCCTCTCCCATGCACACCACCTATATGGCGCTTTTCCACGCCTCATTTCGGTGATTATCATGTTTATCATCAATCACAAATGGTCTGAAAGATCAGGTCACTTTGTCTCAATGATAGATCGGTCATTAATTGTTGTATTGTAGAAGGAGGAAGGGATGTTATTTTGAACAACACTAGATTTGATCACTAATGTGGGAGGGCCATTTGAATTGTCGTTTAATTGTCTCCTTTTTTTTTGAATACAAGTCGTAATTCATAATTTGTATATAATACAATATCAGATTGTCATGAACTACAAATACATGTATTTGGTTTGTTATGATTAATAGAACTAGAAATTTTAACATATGATTTTAAGCCATCAAGCTTTCATTGTGTTTTATAGCCTGGATATTCATTAAACATCAGTGTTAGAGTGATGCTTGTATGTCCATTAAAGGAACCAGTTGTATTGTTACAAATTTAATGAACATATCAAACTTGATTATATGCTTGTTTTGTTGTGCTAGACAAATTCAAATGAGATTGTCGTGAACTACAAATGCATGAGTTTGGTTTTTTAGTTAATGGAACTAGATATTTTAACCTTAGATTTTAGGCCATCAAGCCTTCATCGTGTTATATTACTTGGATATTTATTGCAATATCAGTATTAGAGTGATGCTTCTATGCCTGTAAAAGGACCAAGTTGTATTGTTACAACTTTAATGAATATATCGGACATCGTTATGGCATTCCTTGATTAGATGCTTGTTCTATGTTATAGAATGGAAGCAATAGAATCACAACAATGTTGGATGTATGCTATTCGAAAACAATGTGATACAAAGTTCCACCATCATATTTTGTCTGGCAAGTCACAAAGAAATTATAAGTTTGAGTAATTGCTAAGTTCCCTACAATTAAGTTTCTATGTAAGCTTATGAATTTGGTTTGTTCATTATAATTTTTCTTATTTTCTCAACGCGCTGCAACCTTCAGTCACTGTGTTATGACTCATGCGAGTCCACTAAGTAATCATTTTCTTAGGCTGTCACTGGAGTCCGAGAAATGTGAATCTTGTGTTGCAGCAGAACTTTGCCAATGCGAATGTTAGAAATATCTAGTTTTTGATAGTTATTTATAATTATGATTGAAACGCTGTTGTGTTTTGGGTAAAGATATTCTTTTTACTTATTTAGGTCATTTTGGATACATAGAATTGTAAATGTCGATCTACCCTCTTGTCGTGTTCTTGTTCTGAAGTAGTTTTGAGAGAGTGGGCCGATGCTTCCGTCTAGGAGATAAAGTCTCTTACCGAGACATATATTTCTAGTTTGTTTTATGTAACTTTTATTGAATATTGTAAAATACTAATATTTGGAATTATATTTTTTATTTAATCATTACATTTCTATAATTCAGAAATGATCCAGTAAGAAAATAGGTTTATGAAATATATTATAATATAAATTACAAAAAAAATAAAAAAATTAATTAGTGGCCAGAAACCAGTGGGAAAACAACCAACAAAATAGTATGTCAATCACTGTCCATAAATTAGCTGGAAGCTGGCTGAAAAATTACATTGGCCGAAAGCAGACCAGAAACTGGCCGAAGATTTTTATTTTAAACTAATTTTTCATCTAACTAAATTTTTCTTCTCATTTTATTCTAAAATTTTCTTCTTATTTATCATTAAAATTTTATTTTCACCAGATTTTCCCTAAACCAAACAGTACCTAGTGAGCCTTATGGGCGTATGTCCAAATGTATTACTATCAAAAAAGAATAATCGATGACTTGAATCCGAAAAACCCGCATGCTTTTTGACAAATACAACGCATTATATGTTTTGGGTGTCACTCTCATGTTCGATGCATATGTTATTCTTATTTAATTATTCACTCCCCTACCTAACATAACAAATCGCACTTCAATCGTTCCTTCCTTCTCTTCCTCAATTATACAAGGGGTTTTAATTTTTGGAATAAAATTCAAAAGAGTCTTGAACCATCATCACTTGCTTAATTATGGTCCGAACTATCATGATTTTAAAAAAAAATGCGATGAAAAAATTTGACTGATTTTATAAAATAAAATTTATCATTACATTCCTAAACTAAAATTATAATAAGACATAGATTTGTGTGCGATAATTACATCGTTGGTTATCAAAATAAATAATATTATTTTGCGCACATAAAGAAAACGATATTTTTTCATACTCAATCATCAATAATTCTGAACAAATTTAATAAGATCAATTATATTTAAGTGTTCAAATAAATTAATCTTAAAAAATATTCAAAATCAGTCCAATTTATTTTTCATCGCACCTTTTTTTTGGAAATCATGGTAGTTCAAAACCGCAATTGGGTAAACGTTCGTAGTTCATGACTCTTTTTGGGGTTTTTCCCTTAATGTGTAATATTTGTAAAGCTTTTGTAATTCTTTGAATTGTGTTTAATCAACAGCATCGAAATATTATACTTCTTCTGCCCACTTTTACTTGTCATTTAATCAATTTTTTTGTCAATTTTTACATATCACTTATAATAATTTTTAATGCATATTTAATATCAATAACTAGCTTAAAATGTGAAACATTAATCACTTGATTATTATAATTAATAAAAGATATATTCTTCACTAGTAATAATCTAACATTTTATTTTTCACATGAAATTAAAAAAAAACATTAAACACCTACCTATTAAATTTGCACAACTGCTAACAATAATATATTCATAAATCTACTCAAATTAATTTTAAACGACTTCTAATTGAGGAATGAGAGAGTATATATTTACATTTTTCAACTCAACTCAACATATTTATGAGTGTATGTTTTGAAAACATCCTCTTTAATGAATTCTGCATTCATAGGCTTTCGCCTGTTCCCTATTATGCGATTCTGCAATTTTATTTTTTATGTATATAAATAATAAAATCTATAATTAACCATTTTCCTTAATTGAAGCTCTTAGTTAACTTGCATTTAAGTTAAAATCTCAATGGATTTTAAGAAAATAAGTCATTTCTTCTTTTTTATTATATAGCCCATATTTGATGATTTTGTCTTGTCAATTATAGGTGGGATCATGTTTAAGGTCGACATTTAATACAAGTTTCCTACGAGTTTTGAACAAATGATCAACTATCGAAAAGTGTTGGATGAGATTGTCAAACAATTAGTTTATAAATTAAGTATCTTAAGTTCGAATCCTGATGGAGATATCTAAATCTACAAACTTTGTATTTCTAATGGCAGATAGTGTTCTTTGTATTCTTTTAGATGTAGATTGGGAACTTTACAATTTGATTTTGACCTTTAAAAAATAGAATTACAATTTTAAACTTTGACTACAAACTTTGCACTTATAAATTTTAAATGCAAAAAAATGATTTTCTGAATTTAAAAAGAATACAAATATATTTATGTTGTAATAAGAAGTGAGAAGTTAAAACTATGAGCTTAGCCAAACGTGTGCAAAAGTGTGTTATTTTGTTCCAAATTTGTTCTGAAAAGTGCCAATTTATGTTAACTTTTATATGAAAGCATAAATTATCTATTAAAATCATCAAAGTTCATCATGGCTATAGTTTATAGACAATGCTTGAATTATAGATGACACTTAATATCAAAAAGCCCCATCTAATATTGTAGCAGTCAAAAGCTGCATTGTAATTTCAATGAGTTATACAAAGATTTATACGGCATTTAGAGGGCGTATAAACTCTATATATACATTAGACGGCGTTTAGAGAAACAAAATGTCGTCTAAAGTATGAAACATCTAACGATGTTTTTAAATAATAAACACCATCTTTCTGTTTTAACTTCAAAGTTTTTACAAGATATCGTCGTCTATAATTGTTTTTAGTTTTACATAATGTTTTCATCCTATAAACATCGTCTTAAATCTCATGCTATCTAGTAGGAATGTAAATTAAAACCGATAAATCGATGAACCGAATTAAATTGAATCGATAAATTCGGTTCGGTTTGAAGTAATAGTGGTTCGGTTACGATTTTGAATTTAAAAAAACCGACGACTGATTGTTCGGTTTTTTATATTTTTCAAACCGAACCGATCCAAACGAACAGTTTCACTATATTTTAGATCATATTTAAATTTATTTGAATATATAGTGTAAATTAATACATCTATATTACTGTTTATATGAAAATCTTCTATTTAATAATTAAATTAGTCAATAAATTTTATAAAAAAATTAAATTGAACCGAACCAAACCACAAGGTTTGATTCAGATTGATTTTTTGAAACAAGCGGTTCAGTTCGGTCTCAAAATTTTTAAACCGATCACTAACGGTTCGATTTGATTTTTATTAAAAATCGAGCCAAACCGAATCATTACACCCCTACCATCTACTAAAGAAATTTTGACATTCGAGATTACTGTGATTATATATGAAGCTGATTTGTCAGGTGCTATTACACAAAAGATTTTTAAATAGTTCATCCACAATTATTCTTCTGATTGGAGCAGTATGTACATGACGTTAAATCTTTATAATATTTTAACTTTATCATTCTTGAAACGTCATTCTTTAAATTATTTTTGTATTAAATATAAGTCTTTTAATTATTTAGTATTATGTTTTTCTTACGTACAATATTCACTAGATGAAAGTGGATGAAATCCAATCGCCTCAGTCTTGAATACAACATTGCTTTACGGAAGTTTTGTGAGTTCGCAAAAGCATATTACGAGAATGAATTAACGAATTGAGTCCACTATCCTTGTATAAATTGTAGGAAGAAGTATGATCGTCCTCTCAGAATAAGATTGTCAACTCTAACACTTTGGTATTGATGCATTTTAGATACTGTGGTACTTACATGGTGAACCATTTGGAGGTCTCCAACCAGTTGAAGTCGATAACATCAAGGAATTAGGGAATTATTTAAGTCAGTCAAGAATGATGTTGACAACCCTCTATATCCTGGATGCACATATTTTCATAAAGTATACGTAGTACTGAAGTTATACAATCTAAAAGCCATATATGAGTGTAGTAACAAATCTTTCCTGAATCTCTTATCATTTCTCAACCAAATGAGCTTCCCGAACGCACTTATGATGTAAAGAAAATAATCTCTGTGAAAGAATAACAATGGATATTCCCTACTTATGATGCAAAGAAAATACTTATGACGCACTTGTAAGCTCCCCGTTGCACTACAACATAAGGAGAAAAATGAGAAGGGGGAGGAAGCAAAAAGTTGAATTGTAAAAGTCTTCTTGTACTTTCCAATTATTTGAGATTAAATGAATGTTTATAAATTTTAAACAATCTGAATTGCTAGTGTGGCACGCGCAGAAGATACTGGAAGAAGCAAATTTGTAGGCCGCTAATAGTTACGTTCAGGAATATGAGTTTAGGTTTAAATTAATAAACATCAAATGTCAGGGGTATAAAGATGATTCTTATCGGGGCTGTTTGTCATCCACACTTTGAGAAGGGAGGATGAGCAGTACAGACCAGTTAAGAGTGTAAGTAAAAATTGATAAACCGAAGAATCGAATCAAATCAAACCGAACCGATAGGTTCCATTTGGAATGATAGTGGTTCGGTTACATTTTCAATTTTTGAAAAACTAACTACTAATAGTTCGGTTTAATTTTTTTAAACCAAATCAAATCATTTCACTTTATTTTAGATCTTACATAAATTTAATTGAACATATATTATAAATTAGTACCCCTATATTATTGTTTATATAAAAATCTCTTATTTAATACATAAAATAGTAAATAAAGTTAATGAAAAAATTGAATCAAACCGCATCAAATCACATGGTTTGATTCGGTTTGGTTTTTTTTAAAGTTAACTGTTAGAATTTTAATTCTTCAAACTCATTAGATTTGAAATTTTTATCAAAAATCCAATCTGAACCGAATCATTACACCCCGGAGTACTATTGATGAATCTAAATAAGTTCGAGTTGCCAAAAAATTTGGATCTTAATTTACCAGACAATACTCAACACTGCAGATGGGTGTCTGATTCTCAGCATGGCCCCTTCAGCAATATACCAGTGGCATGTTTTTAAATTTATTTTGTATGAGATTTTAATTATGTATAAACTATGTTATTTTATAGTAAAGTAATCATGATATATGTTTTGGTTGGTTGGAAAAAGATGTCTCCTTTGTCTTCTTGTACGATTTGAGTAGAACGACTATCCAATGTTGAGAAAATTTGATGAATATTGATTTTTTAAAAAGAAACTCGTAATTTTGATTACTTATCATATGCAATTTTTTTTCTTTTTCAAAAAGTGGATCGATAGTGTTTCCCCACTTTTCTTTGGTGGTCAGGAGCCGCACACCCCGTATCTAAATGTAAATGCGGAACCAACAAGACTTGAACTCATGATCTTGGAGTTGTTAGACAACATCCAATACCACTAGACCAGCACCTTGTTAGTTATCATATGCAATTCACTGCAGGCTGTAGAGAAGTACATATCAAATTCATTGGCTTCTCAGGTAGGACGTGGCTATTCTCATTCCTGTAGCACAACGCATAATCAAGAGCCGCTGAGGCGTCGAGGCAATCACATGGACAAGCTTAACTCCATGTTAATATTTTTAACATGGTGGAAATTAGAAGGAAAAATTTTATTTTGGGGTCTCCCTAATTATTATAATGCAGATGGGCGGAGAGATGATGGTGCTTTATAACACTACATAATGGAACATACTCAATGTTTGTTTATTTTTTATGATTTTAATATTTGTAGAATATTATAAAAATATTCTAAAGGTATATATTTTTTATATATTTTGTAGTCCTCGGTAGCCAAAGGACGCTACTTGGTGTGGATTTTATGTCATGTCTTTTGTGTTTAACATAATATTACAAATGATGTGCAAACCTAGATTTTTTAAGGATATTTAAGTTATAAGTAAGATTTTTATTATGAAGCTTTTTTTTCAATAATCTGTTTTCAATTTAAATTGTTACACAATTTAAATTGTTACTACTGCTAGGTGTTCCCATTCAACACTCAATGTTACACAGATGTGGAATTACTGGACGACTGTGATGATGTTGCTGGACATGTCCTGGATCACCGCAGCAATGCCGAAGCTCTTTGAATTTATAATTTATAAGTTTTCCATTTAATATTTTGAATGTTATATTAAATTAGATTTAATTTGTTTTCAACATTTTATATTCTATTACAATTATTAAATTATTTTGCACCATAGGTCTATTCAATTGTATTTCAAAAAATGAATATACAAATCAATTATAATTGTATAAAAAATAATATATATTTCTTTTTGCTAAAGAACGTTCCCTTAAAAAAATGTTTATAAAGGACCAAGAACCTGATATGTGGCAGTACAAAACATGAGTTACTAAGGAAAGAATGAAAAGATTAAATATACAACTCCTGGATTCGATATTTTTTTCTAAAAGGGAATATATTCAACAGTTGCAAACTCAGTAATTAAAGAAATGGAGTTCAATATCGTTATGTTAATGAAGACTTGGTGTTCTTGAACTAATAACAGAATACAAATATGGATGAGGCATGAAAAAAGAAGATAAAAAACTTAAATACGTACCAGTTGGTGTTTATCATTTTGTGCAAGGTGGTGACAATTCATTGGTATTTCTTTTGGAAGTAGTAGTTGAAGGAGTTAGAGTCCCAGAAGAAAGGGTTTCCAAGAGGGAAGAAGCCGGTTGATTAGATGGTGGTGGGCCGGGGCAGTAGTCAGTACCCTTGTAGTTTTTTTGACCGAAATTGTCAAACAGTCAATGAACTGTTGATGCGATCTTTTCTTGTATCTGATACTAAAAATACTTTTTAATTTGCTAGATTTGAATCGTTGCATGTTGTTGCTTTTGCCACAGTCTGCAATCGGGAAGTATTGATATAGGTAGGTAGGTAGGTGGAGGAGAGGAGTGGAGAGGAGAGGGGAGGGTCCTTTCATCTCTAAAGTCATTTCTCTTGCAGTCTTGTCACACAATCTTACCAAGTCTTGACCAACTGCAGATGCTATCATATTTTATAAACGTCCTCCATTCCAAGGTGTTCTAATTTTTTAACTCCTCCATCCAGTCAAGAGAGACATATTTGGGATCCGACTTGAAAGTTGGCACATACCTAAGGACTAGGGTTTCCAACTAATTTGTTACTAGGCTAGTGTAGTAACAAATCTGGATGTAAGCAGGAAAAAAAAAACTAAAATGATCTAACAGCACATACACACATATTTATGTATAGATAAAATCTCAATCTTAACTATAGATCTAAAAATTCAAATTCATGAAGCTTATAGTCCAAAAAGCATGGGCAACTAGAGTGAAGACCTAGAGGTATAGTTAGGTTTCCCCTACATGCATAATCATTCCTTATTCTCTACCAGTCTGTGGCAGATCCACCAATACTGATTTTCTCCAATCCTTTCTACGAGTTATTTTTAGGTGGACATAGTTCATCACGTGGCCGTGGACATCGTCAATCACGAGATGTCATGTGTCGCGTTAAAAAATCAAAGTGACACATGATGATTCACTATTGATTTTCAATTTTTTTGACTTTCCAACGCGACGTGTACACCTCATGGACTATGTCCATCCAAGAATGACTCTCTTTCTACTAGGACAATTAAGCTCCATTGGTCAGTTTAACATTAATTACTGTTAGTGAGAAATAAAATTGGATATGCATGAATGGAATCAAATATAGGTAGTTGAAATTCAATAAATTTTAATATTGTCATTGAAATTTGAAAATGATATAACCTTATACTATTCAGACTAATTCTTGAGTGGACATATACACTAAGTAAATTATGAATAATATTAATAGAAAATTTTCACGTATCATGATAAAAAATCATAATGAAAAGTGACAAACATTCAATTGTCACGCAATATTTTTTTATTTTTTAATGTGACACGTGACCAATTAAATTGTCACATAATAAATCATATCCGCTCATAAAACAACTCACAATGTCACACTACTCAATGAACGTGGTGGATATGAGTAAGATCTACTTCAACAGTGAACAACCATTCACCCCAGAGGTCTTTGTGATTATAGCTCAATGACAATGACCGGATAGTCTATGTCAGGAGCTATCTAGAACAGTTCAAATATCAGTGGACTTTTATTCTTTTAGTAATTTATTATGGAAGAATAATTAGGCTTTCATAAATTATTACAATACGTAATTATTGGCATTTGCACATCTATATAATAAATAGCATGCTGTCATCTCATGTTTAAAACGGTAATTGTACAAAATAACATTGTTTTAACACTTGTTACATCTTTACAGAAGAGGTCTTATTGAGTAAGAGTTATTTGGTGAAATGTCTCACGTCACCTAGTAAAAATGAAAAATTTTGACTTATATAGAATTATAAACCGTGACTTAAAAGTCTATGTTTTTTATTCATCGTACAACTATAATCCAACTGAGCTAGTAAAAAATCAATGTGATATCAAAGCTGATGGTTTAATCTGAGACCTGTATGCGAGATGTTGGGAAACATGTTGGAGGTTTAAGGCTCATTTATAGGCAGCCCAAATGTGAATTACCCCGCGTATAATAGTGAAGGTTGCTCGCAAAAAAGGTGCGAGTGAGATGGGTGAGTTAGAGAAGAGCGAATCGACTGAAAACATGAATTTGACCCCGAATGATGAGGGAAAGTTTATGAGGAGAAGATTTGTAAATAAGAGTCACTCGGTGAAATGTCTCACATTGCTAAACAATAGAAGAATAGTTGATACACAGTAGATCATCGAACGATAACTTACAAATCTAAATTTTTTTTAGCCACAGTAAGAATATAATTTAATTGATTTAGTCAAATCCATTAAGTCTGCTTATAAATGATTTACACCATGATTTGCTCAGTACATATATAGATGGAAGAAGCTTATTCTAAATATGTGCGAGCTAACCTTACTTGTTCGGGCCTGACGAGCAAGATTACATAAGCATCCCAAACAAGCTTAACAAGCCAGAAGAAGACTCAATGGATCAAACCAAGGATAAAGTTGCTCAAGCAATTGCATTATTCTTCATTCTTCAAGAGTATTGGTTTATACAAAAAAAAGGAAAGCTCAAACCGATACAGATTATCTTGAAGAACATCTCACGGATGAACTAGCTGAAAGATGATGAACACTTCTTCAATGAATATGACCCGGTTGAAAGATATCATATCGTGACACATGACCTAAGGGATGATTGGAGCTTGGTACACCCCGAGGAAGGGATTGAAGAATAAAAAAAAATTGAAGGAAACCTCTGACACACAAATTGAGATCTCAATATGAGTGAATAGGGAGCTTGAAGCACCTAAGATATACATGACATATATTTAAATTATGTGCTTCCACCATACATGTATGTCTTCCTACTTCTACCTCTCGAGACGCTAAATAATTTGTAAATATTCATCACCAAAGTTAAGGGAAATTTCGGAGAGAAAGCTATTCAAGGAAGACGTCTAAAGAAGAAGGTCCACATTAGCAAAGCGAGTGGTATCTCTATACCTCGATTGAGATATAAACGTTGCTCATGGGCCACCCTGCTCAACTATCCTACTCCTCCCTCTTTCAGAACTCTCAACAGCCGGTGCACTACCAAAACCTTGTGATCTATCATCTCTACCATTCTATCATTCTCACACAGAGCTTTCAATACTTCTTCAAGTGTGAAAGACGTCCTCCCATCTATCAATGTCTGCTTAAAATACTTATATGAATTTGACAGAGATGATAACAAAATAGCTGCTTAATCTTCATCTTTAACTGGATCATTGGCGTAGGATAGATGACATACTAATTTGTTGAAGGAGCTAATATGATCATGAAGATTACCTTCATCTTTCATCTCAAAGAATATAACTTAATCCTCAAATTTAACCCATTAGCCAAAGACTTTGATGTATAGATGCTTGCCAATTTATCCCAAGTTTCTTTAGGTGTTGTCTCTTTCATCACATGATATCTCACATTCGGAGCAAGCCTAACCTTATTGTACTCGCAGATCTCTTTTGAATAGACTTTCAAGTTGCGTCGCTCATCTCTTCTGGCTTCTCCTTCTCCTAGACTTCATCAAGTCATTGTTCATTTACTAAATCTTGCACAGTAAGTTGTTACATCATGAAATCTCTATTCCCATCATACTTTGGAACATCAATTCTCAAAGATCGTGCATACGTCATGTAACTATATGAGTTCCCAGAATTGAAACTTACTTTCTTTCACCAGGATATGACGTTAACGATCTCTGAATCTAATATCCACAGTTCAAGTTCAAGATTAGGAAGTAACCTATTTACTGACAAAAATCAGCTTAATCGAATCATGTTTGAGCCTCCGATCATGAAGTTGATCTCGACTACGCATGCTGACTTTAGTACAATAAAATAGATTTCTTCTAACTCTTGTGCCTATCAAAATTCACTCACACCAAATCCTAGAGGTCAAACATCTATTTATAATAAGACATTAATCCTAAATCATCTAGAATTACTATTCCTAGTATGACTAGATTAGCTTCCCAATAACTTAATAAGAAATAAATTTATAACTCTATTTGTTTCAAAATACTAATTCTACTCTTATTAGACTTCCAAAGTCTAAAAGGATTAGGGATGTGTAATCCAACACGATGTTTGAAACGACGGTTGGTTTAAGGCCAAACTATGTTTTAAACTAGGTCTGTACTTAATTTATGTAGTGTGCTGACAGTGCAACCCAATCAGCACACATGTGGATAAGATTCAGTTTAAAACTGGATCTGAATTAAGACGAGATCTAATTTCACACCACGATTGGAAAATAAAATTACACCAGTTTGAAACTAGGTCTTAATTAAGGCCAAACTCAGTTTGAAACGACGGATGGAGATGAACTAGTTTAGATTTCTCATCCCTAATCCTACACATGTTCTCTTTCTTTCACCAATGCTGAACTACGACAACAAATTCGCATCCCAATGCATTAGATTCCTAGTCAGATTCGGAGACGCCTTAACTCTCGTCCCGCTCGCCAACAAGCCTGACTCCAAGTACACACATCTCACCTCTCCGGTTTCCACACTCAACCCTCGCGCCTCCTCCTCCTCCGCCGTCGCCGTCACTCCTGCTAACAGCGGTGGCTCCAGTTCATCCAGCTTTGCCAACCCTAATTTTACTCAGTTCGCCGAAGCCGAGACTCATTCCAGTAACACTTCCTTTACTAGTCCCACTGCTGGAAAGAAACTCCAATCCACCTCCTTCAGCTTTCCCTCCAGCCTGGACATTGCAAATCTGCCTCTTTCAGATCTCCCTTGATCTACTCTGGTAAAGAATTTCACGGCTCTGGTTCTACAAGTAATGTTGTCGGAATTTTTTTTTCTAGTCCTTTTCCACACCAGATTAGTAGTTTTTCAATCCCATGCTCGCCATGAATATTTCCGGCCTTCGCTGTGACTGTTCGGATCTGATTGTTGATTTCAGTGGGATGGTGATCGATGAAGGGGGTCTACTTTGTTCATATTTGCTCGAACCTCTATTTTAAATTGGGTCTCGCCTTAATTCCCGCCCAGTTTGAAACTTAGTTGTATTCATATGTGTGCTGATTGGATTGCACTGTTAACACACTATGTAAATCAAGTTCATAATCATTTTGAAACAGCGACTGATCTTAAGCCAATCATTATTCCAAATGCCGGTTCTCCAAAAATAAACCATTTTGATAAATTTTTTTCCAAAAAAGCCATCAAAAAGATTTGTTTGGGAAGGAGCCAAAAAAATCCATGGACATCCACATTATTAATTAAAGTTGTGGAGTCATTAAATAAAGAGGAGTAGCAGGTAAAGTTATACATATAGATGAAGCCTCACATATTTACTACATATACTCTAGAAAAAGCATTAATCACGTAGTAGTATATACTATATATTAAATAGTTTCACATTTTATTAATTTCATAAATATCTACTCTAGCTTATTACAACCACGCAAGTGTAAATAATTTGGTCCCCAATGAAACGAAACCTACCGCGTCCTGCTAATCTATGAAAAAAAAAATCACGATAAAAAAGCACATGTTAGATCTCACAATTTCTTATCCTCATTTATGTGTTATAAGTGCAGGCATATATAATGCTGGACAAGGCAGCCTATATTGTGTATACCAAACATGCCCTTCTCTCATTATCAAGAAGCTCCATTCGACTTAGATGCTAGCTAATAAGTTTTGGGATGGGGCTATGAGATACTGTTGGTGCATATTAAGGGATTGTATCCCACATCGCCCATTTCAGCTTAAACACTAACTTGTAAGTATAGTTGGACTCTCCCACTCATTGCCAATTGGTTTTGAGTGTGGAACCAACTTTCTAATATGGTATCAGAGCGGGTTTTAGCCGCACTCCTGAATGAACCGGTCAAACGTGTTGGTTACGTCCGCACGAGGTCCCACTTGCGAGATATTGATTTAATACGGTGTCGTCCGTCAGATGCGGTTTCGTCCGCTTACGATCTCGCAAGTGAGGGGGGTGTTGGTGCATATTAAGGGATTGTATCCCACATCGCCCATTTCAGCTTAAACACTAACCTATAAGTATAGTTGGACTCTCCCACTGATTGCCAATTGGTTTTGAGTGTGGAACCAACTTTCTAATAGATACCAGTTCGTTGCACCTACGACACCAATTAATCCCAACTTGATAAACTGCGAAGCTGCGGCCTCTGCCACGCTAGAGCTCCGGCTGCTCGATCTGCCGACGCAGCTTCGTTGCTCTTCAAAATGCACATTTAAATCGATTAATTTTGAAGACACATAAAAAATGAAGTGCTCCCAATTTGACCTTGTATTTTCATCAACAAGCAGGTAATTTTCTGATTTGAGGGGCTATTGGTGCGATATAAAACTGTCTGACAGACTTGCAGATTAAATTTGTTGCAAACAATAATAAATATGTGTTGTGTAACATTCTAGAGAAGTATTCGTTGAGAACCTCCTTACGTTGATAACCATTGTGGACAATTGTGGACCAATCATCTTATTTCCGTTCATTTATGATACTCCATTTATTGTATGAGAGTCATTTATATATATAGAAAGTGTAACTATTTGATATATTTTTTTAAATATTATTAATGTTTAAGATTTTATCATTTTTCATTCAACAAAAATTTTCTGTGCAAAAAAATATTAAATTTATTTTAATCAGTATTCACCGTCACATTTTTCATGTGTTTATGGATTTTCGGACAGTGGACTTTTTATAGATTTTTTCTGAATTATAATTTTTTCACACTTATTTAATAAGTTTTTTAGAATTATTAATAAATAGTGATTTTTTTTTCATTCTTCAGTAGTTAATATATTTTTATCTGAATCTGTTCGTATGTTTTTTTTATTATGGTAGTGAACATTCATGGTGAACATGTTCACTATCAAAATAGATGTTCACTATCAAAAACCATATAATATAATTTGAGTTAATTACTAGACACGAATCATGGAAAGATATTATAAAGATATTCATTATTAAATTAATTGCTCAGAATAATAAATGAAGTTGTAATAAGGAAATGTCGTAATCAAAACACAATCGTTTTACGCAAAGTTCTCAACCTAAAGAGATTCTCTATTGATACTAAGTCTATTATTATGCATATTTATAGCAGTGTCTGGCCGCCGTGCATCTGACCAAAGCATCTTCACGTATGCATGCCGCATTACTCGCCCGACTATCATTGACAGTCTTGTAGCATTGTCCTCCCGTGGTGCACGGTGCCCATCAAGTCTTGCCGTTAATTTATGAAGAAGTTGTGTGGCTGCGTTCTATCCCAAAGAAAAATATATCAATAAAGTGTTGGTCTAATAATCTTGAAAACTATATGATAATCTTAAGATATTCTAAATTCGAACATGTTGGTATCACTTAGCGCTTGGATACACAATATATATATATATATATAGACAACAATAGTTACACCCACACAATTACTTTTATCTTTCTTGCATGTATATACATTACTTTCTCTGTCATCTTTTACATGTTACTAAACCGAATTTTTTATTCACTTTTACTTGTCATTTAACAATTTTCAATACATATTTAATATCAACAACTACCTTAAAGCGTCAAACATTAACCACTTTTTTATCGTAATCAATAACAAAAACATTCATCACCAGTAATAATCTATCAATTTTACTTTTTGCACGAATTAAAAAAAAAACATCAATCACTCACTCATTAAATTTGTTCAACCACTAACATATACTTCATTTTAATTTATTTAAATTTATCTTAAACGACATGTATTAGAGGATGGAAGGAATATAACACAAGTGTAGCATAGACCAAGGGTTTAGCTACATGCCGATAACATATACAAGCTTTCAAATGAATCTATTATTGGTGAAAGCTCAGTTCACTACTCTGCATCATTGGAATTGCACTATTTCAACATGAATCACACGCGAGCTTGAAAATGGTCAATTTAGCACGATTCATTATTCCACTATATATATAATTAATTTTTATAATTTATTAAAGGTCTATATTAATATAATTAGTTCTACACTTAAAATCAATTGACAATGTTCATCGAGGAGTGCGGCTAATTAAAATCGTTTTAATACCATGTTAGTACAATATCATCCACACTCAAAATCAATTGACAATGAATGAGAAAGTCCAACTATATTTTAGATACAATTCGATGAACACAATAGACCATGTGAAATATTATCCTTATATGCACCAACGGTTTCAAATTCATATATCTCTATGGGATGGGTCCTCTCCTCTGAGGGGCGGTGACAGTCAAATAGTCAATACCTGAAAAGAAGAAGAAAAACCAGCAATATTCCTCTCCCCTACCACACAACCATCTTTTATTCGTTCTCTTTCATTAATGAAGCACTTAAACTGCTAATTAATTATTATTTAAGTGAAGAAAATGTGACATGATCGATTTGCATTGAGTAGTAGGAGTTCAAATTCTTCTTGCGGCCCCTTCACTTTTAACATATTAATTTACTAATTCTTCCCACCTCTCCTTCTCCTTCAGTCATTTACGCCACCCCTTATAACTCTCATCATCAAATCTTTATCTATAAAAACCCCCCACCCCCAAAATTCTTCACCATACCAATCAATCAAAGCATCCATCAAATCCATCCTCACCAAAAACTCAAAACACTTTGCGCCAGCTTACTGCTTCCATATTGGAGTTCATCAACCAGCATATATATGTAGCAACCAGAAATAATGAACAACCATCACGATGGACGAGGGGTGTTCACTGCCAACAACAACTCGTCATCCTCGTCTTCGTCGTCATGGAGCAAACAAAGCCAAGAAGAAGAGCATGAAGATGTGATGATGGAGGAGGACTTGAGGAGAGGGCCTTGGACGGATGAGGAGGATCACATACTTTCTTCCTACATAGCCCAACACGGGGAAGGAAGGTGGAACTCTCTTGCGCGCTCCGCAGGTATCATAATATACATCATTTCTTAAAACACCCTACCCTGCTTGCCTGCTGCTCCCACTTCTCTCTATATATATATATATATAAGCCAAAAAACAATATATAATATGGAGTAAAGAGCAGCAAGATCTTTCTATAAAAAAACAAATGGAAAAAGGTAGCAACAACTATGTAATATGTATATATGGTTTGTCGATCCATTGTGTCTTGTGCTAATTTCTTTTGTGTCTTTTTCTATTTTGTATATGATCATGCAGGAGGACATGTGTGTGTTAAGTTACCCCTGGTAGGGTAGCAATGGAGAATTCACACACACATAAAGAGTAGTATATTAAGAGCAATGCACAAAATATCATATAGATTATAATGCGTGTAATTTTTATGTATAGAAGAAGAAGTGATAATAAACATAGGGAAATCTGACTAATTAACTTATATTGCAGGACTCAACCGAACCGGAAAGAGTTGCAGATTAAGATGGCTCAACTATCTCCGCCCCGATGTCCGACGGGGAAACATCTCCCTGGAGGAACAACTTCTCATCCTCGACCTTCATTCCCGTTGGGGAAACAGGTATATATTTGTCATATTCTATGTGTCACACACAATATATAAATATATATATATATAAACTACCAGCAGTGAAGAACGTAACCATAACCCTAACCAAGCTCTCTAATTAATTAAGAAACAATAAATTTCAGTCTGTGTTTTTCCAGGTGGTCGAAAATTGCAAAATATTTACCAGGCAGGACGGACAATGAAATAAAGAATTACTGGAGGACAAGGGTGCAGAAGCACGCCAAGCTACTCAAGTGCGATGTGAACAGCCAGCAGTTTAGGGACGCCATACGTTATCTATGGATGCCAAGATTAGTGGAAAGGATCCATGGAGCAGCCTCAGCAACAGATGATATTCACAACACGACAACAACCTGCTTATTCCATCACAATAATAATAATAATCACACTGCTGCTGGTTTCACAAATCCCAGTGGCATGATGAGAGAGGATGAACCCTATGGTTCTTACCTCCAGCACCAGCAGGTTTCACCCTTTTCTGACTTGATGGACGATTATGCACCTGCCGATGACATCAACTCCGAGTATTATTATAATGGTGGAGCTGGGAATGATAGTGCGGTTAAGGCCGTGGGGTTTGATTGCAACAATTACATTGACCAAACAGGAGTGATGATGGGCTATGGAGGTGGGGATCAAATGCACCCCAACAACAATAATAACAGTAACAGTGACAATGGGTGGCTGATGATGCAAAGTGGAGACGTTTCGGACAGTATGTGGAGTCTTGATGATTTTTGGTTCAATAATTCACAGCCGCCGCAGCAGGACTACCAGCAGCAACAATTCAACACCAATAGTTTCTCTTAATTATGCAGAAATTATTGAAATGAGTGTTTTTTTTTCTTTCTTTTTTTTATTGTCATTTTACTATGACAAATATTCAGTAGACTAATTGTGGATTTGTTTTTTTTTTCTTTTATATTTCTGTACGGCTGGCTGAGTTCCCTTTTATTTGAATTCTTCGAATTGTAATTGAGTCAACATATCTATCAAGATGGAGGGGTGTGCGTTCTTTGGACATCAGGAAAAAAAACTGATGCTCTGGAGCCTTTCGATTCAAATTTACTAATGCAGATTCAAATTGGGATTATTTCTCGTTATTTATTTTCATCTCTCAATTCAACTCAAAAGTTCTTATAAATGTCAAGATACATGAGAGAAAAAACAGTATCTAATTTGAAGGTAGAAGTGGATAAATAATTGGCTAGCACTATTGATCAATATAATAACAATATTTAATTCGTGTGGATTAAAGTGTGTGTGTTTGGGGGGTCTGAACCTTAAAATGAAACCCAACCATTATTGTCTTTTCATGCCTACAAATATTAAAACAGAAATGGCCCAAAAAGGTTGTCAATATAAAAATGTGATGATCGAATAAGACGTGGAAAGACTGGATTCATTTACGTGTGGATGTTTCCTGTCATCTAATGAGACCGAAGATTAGGCTTTTCTTATAATCATACATTAAATTGGCTAATTAATTGGACTGCTAGAAGGATGAGGATTAGTCCTACCAGTTGAATATCAACATAACCATCAAATCATATAGCCCCAATCAGTGACGGAATCACAAATTTTAATTTGGGTGTACGAAAAAAAAAATTAAACTGAATGAGGTACAAAAATAAAAAATATAATATTTTAAAGCTTAATTGAGGGTATAAATTTTTTTTTAAGCTGACCGGGGATACAAAAATTAAAAATATATTATTTTTATACTAAAATAGTAACGCTTGATTGGAACCTGGGTGGAAGTGATACGGCAATAATTATGGGTTCAATGGAATACGAAGCGCTACAGGAAACCTGATTTGATAGTTTCAAGAGTAGCAAAATATAAAAACATGCAATCGATAATCACCTTAATTCAAATTTACTACTCAAGTTTTAAATGAAATAACTTCAGTATCTGGTCCGGCTAAAGTTCTTTGCAGATGGGCACAGCCCCCATCTCATACAAAACCGCCAAATAAGATTTTTGTAGTCCAAATTTAAAAACAATAATCAAAGGCACACCCCATTTTGGGAGAATCTCCTCTAAATTTGGAAATTAAAAGAAACCAAACAAAAGCTGGGATGCAAGATTGAAGCTACACCTGGCCTTTAGTCTGTATTATACGGTGCTTACATCCTAATTACCTGCTTTATATATATATATATATATATAGGGGAAATCGGATATACAGTGCCACTGCATATAACTTGCATACAGTTACATCAAAACGACGCCGTTTCTTTTCTAAAGTTCAGAAAGCTCTGTCTCTCTCCGCTTCCTCATACCCTCATCTATCTCCAGTTGGTCGCGTTCTTCACCAATCTGACTCTCTTTCCCCGATCGTCGTTAATCATTCTTCATGTATATGATCCGGAGCATATATATATAAACGAGTGTTACACATAATTTTTTCATCGCATAACATCTTCAACCAGATGGTAGGGTTTCATGGTATTGTTTCCGATCCCCGAAATCGCCACAAGGTACACAATCTAATCCATCTATCATCTTCTTCGAATTCGATTCTTTTAATTTATCAAATTACTTCGATTCTTATTGTGAGGTTTTGTTGAATTGGGAGGTAAAAGTTTTATCCGCTAGCATCACGTGTGCTGTTGTTTCAAGCTCTGATATTGGAATTTGTAGGGTGTTGTGTGCTTTGTTTTATTGTTTAGCTACAGAGCAGATTGTTCTTTTGTTGGATTATGATGGTATACATAATTAGTTGATGATTTGATTTGATTTTGTATTTTTTTGCAATTTAGTTTGTTAATTTATATGAGTTTTGACTTGTCTTCTCTGTACTGTTACTAGTTCAATTTTCTGATGTTGCATAATATGGGCATGCCTTCTTTGAGCGAGCTTCAACTATAGGTCTCGCATCCTAATTTTTTTTTATTATAGAAGTACTAATCTATTGTTGTTGGTTTGAAGGCATTGGGAAAGACTTTGAAAATAAGGTGACAGGAAAGAAGAGCTGTTGGAGTTGGCTAAGAGGACAAACACAGTGTCTACTGCAGGCCTCTCTTTCCATGTGCTGTTTTCCTCATCAAATCCATCTCAACTCCTGGGAATCTCTTATTCAGTGGTCATCCAGCTTTATTTTTCCATCTCCAAAGCTCAGGAAAATAAGTTTCCTCTATGTAGCAGCCTGTGCATATCACATATGGAAAGCTAGGAATGCTCTGATTTTCAAGCAAACTCCTTTCAGCTGGCCAAAAACTCTCCAAAGCATCAGAATGGACAGCAATATAAAGCTCAGTTTTATCAAAGGCATCAAATCATCCAGTTTTAATAACAGTTGGGCAGCCAAAATTCATTTAGATCATTTACTAGTTTAGCCTAGTAGTTTTTTCCTAGGGTGTATTCTTTCATTCCTTTTGTTGTTCGGAACACATTGTTCCCTCCTGTACATTTTCCTATCTAATTCAAGCATCCTCTTCTTCTTCAAAAACAAAAAAAGAGAGTAGATAATCTACATTGTGATGCACAATTTTTAAGTTAAAGATGTTCTGAAATGAAACCTGGTGTAACTATAGAAATTTATGAGTTTCATCTAAGACAATTTGAGTAACTAAATAATTCAAGTATGATTTCATTCTAATAAATAATTTCAACACTACTGGTCAAAGAGCAAGGCACAAAGAGACAGTCGACAAAACAAACTGAAGAGATAGTAAATAAGAGACTGTCTAACTCAGTGGAACTCCAGGTTCCTTATTTTTTTTCTAGGCTAGAATAGCAGTATATCATATGCCTATTCTTATGCTGACTCAAACTCTGCACTCTGGAGCCAATCTGGTCTCTGGATGCTTTCGTGAGCCAGCGAGGCCTTTGCCGGTTTAAGTTTAGCTTGTACTCTTCCTTGAGGATATCTGCGTCATAAAGTCATTTGAGGAGCAACAGGACATCTTTCACTGCTACTGGACTAGCTTTCTTATAGAAGAACTCTAGTGAGTATAACAATCTAATATTGTACCCTGTCCTTCTGATCAACTGCAATTACGGCGATGTAGCTTTTCTTTCCTATTGCCTTTTTTCTCAAAACCTTTCCCAATACCTTCAAAGCAACAATAACAGTTCAGTACA
>NQLW01000039.1:2278332-2295016 GCA_002312845.1 Kalanchoe fedtschenkoi | reverse complement strand
TAAAACTCACTAATATTGACTGCATGAAATTAAAAGTTTCACAAACTTTAGAATGGACAAGACCTTATATCTGTGGTAGAAGTGGGCCCTCTCAGTATACAACATAATTTTTCGCTTTCCTTCGAAAAACCATATTCGAGCACGAGAAATATCACTCTGCTTAGTGTACCTATACAGATAAATGGTACTGACATTAATTCTATGCAAGTAAAGGGTTTCAAGAATTCCTTACAGGTATCAGTGACTTCTTACTCTCCGAGTAGGCAAAATGATGCATCTTGTGACTTCAAAAAATTGCGGATCCGTACAAATTCAAGATAAGAACTCATAAAAATCATAATCCCACCCTGCATAAAATGAAAAACAAGAAGAGCATCATCAATTTTGCCGACATTTATGACATTAGGGACAACAATAATACCTGAACTGTATCTCTGATTTTAGGGAAGACCTGCACGTAAATGATAAAAGAAAAGAAACATCAAATAAACACCGGGCTTTTAAGCGAGCCCTGAAGCATAACAGGTGTAATTAAGAAACCAGGGACTCGGAAGGTAGAAAACTAAGAAAAGGCGTAAGGAACTAGCAGTTTACATCACCTTATCTGTGAAGTATTTGAAACGCGCATCATCCACAACAAGTATCGACTCCGCATCAAAACGCTCATATATCTGAACACAAAATTAGACGAAAGAAATTTCTGAACCTCAAGCTTGCCATTTCTTTTTACCTTACAGGGCCGCTAACTATCTTAGCCAGTTGGAGTTAGGCAAAATATTGTGTCATATTCAAGCATAATTGTTAAACCCGCAACATCATGAAACAGAGAACCGTATTAATAGTTGTATCTATTTGAAGATTAAGTTTCCAGATGAACCACTATGATAAATATTCAGTCAGTTTGATATCGGAAGAAACTCTAAGATTGTGAATTCATAAGAAACAAGATTCTTTCTGTCGATCCTTAAGTAATGACAGTCCAAGCCCACCTAGCCCCAAACCAAAACGGCATTGTATTCTTTAATGCTATGTAAATAGTTCAGCGTGAAAAAGGACCAACATATGAGAAATACGTACCTGTCGTACTTGAAGCAAGATTTTATGAAGCACACCTTTATATTCACAATCCAATTTGACCTGCTCATCGATTGCAAAATCAAAAGACCACACCAAAACCAAAGATCTAGCTAACAACATGATCATGTTGGTCAAAGATTTCCAAAAGGGGAGACATCATCCAGTTCTTATCATCTTTAGAAAAATATAAACTTTTTTATCACCCAAAGATATTATTTGTTAGAATAAAACAACCATAATCTTATGCAAAAGAAAGTCATTATCATCAACTAAACCTTTGCTAGAGGTTGTCGAGACACCAGGTGCAATATACACAAGTATAGAATAGAGACAAACCTTTCCTTGGTAGCTAAAACATTGGTGATTGAACAACGCGTTCATGTCTGAGATGGAAAAAGAGATGACAATATAACACTTGTTACAAGCTTTAATGAATTGCAATACAAGAAAGTTAGGATCCAGGTATTAAAGAAGGTAGATCAAATTATCAAAAATCATCTCAAACAGAGTCTTCTTTATTTTCTTCTTCATTGGTTTTTAGAGCTAAAATTTTCAACAATATCAAAAATATATACAGCATGTTTGAGAGACAGTACACACAATAGTATTTTAGTTTCATTTTTCTTATGACACACTAGTTAAAAATATGGAAACAAGACATGATTACAGTAATTACTGTAGTGCATCTATAATAATCCAATTGCCTATGGCATTTACACACACCACACCATATGCACGCACATAAATGTGCACATACACATTGTAGTCAACAAATTTCACTGAGAAAAAAATCTTCTGGTTAATAAATTTCGTTACCTGGTGTTAAATAAAACCCTAGAACAATTGTTTGTCGATAGTACTTCGATAGCCCATCAAGATACCTAAAAAAAAGAAGTAAAGTGCATCGTTTGAGCATAAAGGTATAGGCACCAAGGTCGGTACATCAATATTATTTTTATGTATTTACTCTCTAATTTTAACATGGCCTCCTTTAACAAACAATCTCACGGTATTCATGAAACTAATTATGTTATGAGTTGACACCCATCTGTAAACATTTGATATAAAGTATATTAGGTGAGGAAGCTAGATTATTTTCTAAATGAGAAATGTAACATATTATTTCCAGTTGAAGTCGTGAATGCAGTTAAGCCTCACAATCAGTAACCATATGAGTGTAGTATTGATTAACTTCTGTTAACTTACCATTGCTTGATGCGCATAACATCAGTTCCATGCTGCTTAGTTGGCATCTGGTTCATTTTTTCAACGACAGATTTCACGTGGCTCCAATTCTGTATAGTATTCAAAACATAAGATCATACCAGTAATGCATAGATGACATGAGGCTTAATAACAATAACAATCATGGAGCTCGAATATAATCTACCTGCATTGCCATGACATCTGCATGATCAATTACAAGAATCTGCGCACAAAAAAATTTCCTTAAATGTATCAATAAAACAGGCATAGGCAAAGAGAGACTCCGTATCTACTGTGATGCCCTCAAATTGCTATAAACCATTTTCTTAGCACTCAAATAAAAAACATTTTTCAAATACCTAAAATAATCATAACGAATCATATGCACTAACGTGGAAGATTTTCAAACACCTAACACTTCATACTTAGATTCTCCTAAGCACAAAAATAGCTCATAATGACTAATACTTTTCACCTTTTTGACAACTAACTGGTAACCCGAGACCTCATTGGAGGGCGGCTAGTTACCTTAAGTTACCGATGGGCCATGGATGTGCAGTTTCATACTGCTTCTACACATGATATTTATGGCTATTTAGCACTAACATCTTCTTCCTGAATTGTTGAGATACACATGCTAGTGGATAGTCAGAACTCAGAAGTCTGCTAACATGTGTTGGTTTCTATATTCTGATATGAGCTACAGGATCCATTTGGGTTTCTAATGCTATACGATAGAAAAAACTATGCGGCTTACCTCTATTGAAGAAAGATAATCAACATCCTTCTCCTTATCATCCTCAGCTTCCCCAATTTTCTGGATGAAGACCGATCAAAATGTCAGATTCTCGTGCAAAGTCATTTAAAATTAAAATATAAATGTATCACCCCTAAAACAAAATTGATTGGCCAATGGCATTTGTACGATATAATGTTTAATAGTTTTGTCTACGCGACAAGATAAAACGCCTGTTATGCAGATATGAGCATCTCGTCCGCTAATGCAACTACATGCTCCCCATAATGAATGGTCATATAAGTAAACAAGCCTATGGGTCTATATTTGTTATCAAATGTAAGCTCAAAAGTTCTCACTTACAGTAATCAAGCCAAGAGGAGAGGCAATAATCATGTCCGATGAGTAAAAATCGCTGTACAACCGAATGCTCTTCCTGCATCAACAAATGAGGAAGCTGATTGCAAAATATGACAGCACAAGTGGCACTGGTATTACCACGAATTATCTTTTGACATAGCGAAACATCAAATTCTTCAGATACAAGGGATACATCACACATCAGTATGATAACTACGAATGATAATATCACACGAATTAATATGACTGAACTACCACAACATCAGCCTCGTGTGCACAAACCACTTTTCTTTGTACCCTTAACAAATAAGTTGTTCAAATTAGAAGTAAAAACTTATGATTCTCCATATACAATAGAAAGACATGTTAAGAAGCAAAACTGATCAGTTACTGAAGCCAGCAGTGAAAAAGCAGTAAGCAACTATAGCAACTTGGTGAAACTTGAATCGAGACATTCAGTAGACAGCATGCTTAACTGATCTATGATGCAAGATTTAAGATAATGTCAGTAAAAAAATGAAAAAAGTAACATCTAGTCAGTCGGTCAAACTAGTACCAAATGCTATAATATATGGACCCCTTATACCGGATAACAGTTCAACAAATCGCATGAATATCCATTTAAGTAAACATAGAAAGCCCATCATATTGTGGGCACCGATCAAATGCAGATGAACATCAAATTTACAGTAATGTGATCACAGAGCATGCAGCTAGTTGGGAAATGATAATAGTAGCAATCTGATCTAAAAACAAAAACAGGCCAGATCACAGATCTTGTAGCTACCTCAGAATGCAAATGATTCCATATTTTGTCATAAGTCAGAATACAAAGCTACCTTAAACTCACCTAGTGAATGGAGGCAAAGTGGGCAAATACAGTCGATAACTAGATAACATGTAAGTTACAAGAGAGTAACTTACCTAGTGAACTTAATGCCCATCATAAAGTGGTCATTATTGTTTCCATCAAATAAAGCTCGAAAGTCTGATGGTTTCGAAGACTTTGAATTTGAATCATTGCACTTCTGCAATGAACTGGTCTTTTCTTCTTCTTCTTCAACTATACCAGCCCCAAACTCATTAGAAAAACGATCCATATGCTCCACGTTAACCTAACATATCAAACAAATAGCAAATAATTTCAAGACAAATTTTACATTATAATTTCAAGACAGAAAAATTTTTATGATCATGTTTATCTAATTTTGCACAAAATTAGCTTGTGTTTTAAGCAATCAATGTTAATATATGTACACAATCAATGGAGAATGGCAAAATAATATAGACCAACCAGAGCTCGAGGAGACAAGATGCAACCAGAAAAAGGCCAACTATCAGATATCTTGGCTAGAACATAACATCCCTAGTCCCTACCAAGTGTCATTTAACGGTATGAATACTGCAGAAGCATATGTTTAGCCAGAGTGTCCTCAGATCCAAGTTTATAAAATTTCCCAAGACACACATTACAACATTTTAATGTTTCCATCATTATCTTTACTTTTTGAACCCAAACTTCTGACGGTCCAGGTATATGAGTATAAGAAGAAACGAAAACTCACTAAAATATTACCAATATTGCCAGCCCATTAATGAAAAATCAAAACTATTAAATAGTTAAAAGAGAATGCGAAACTTGGTCCAAAACCAAACAACTGCAACAGAAAATCAAAGCAGCATCATTGGTGTTAGAATGTATTGACTGGTAGCCCAACCAAACAGCGACTAAAAGGTGAAGACTGTGACTGACGCAAACTGAAACTAGTACAATTAACAAGCTAATTTGACAAAAAGGTTAACAAACCTTTTGATTTGGTGGTGTCAGTTGGATCAGCCTCCTGATAACACGAAATGCAATACTTGCAAGTGGCAATAGAATCAAAACCTATATAAAAGGTCAAGAGATTTTCCAGTCATTAACAGTGCACATAAATTATACCAAAATAATATATACTCTCTCCTTCCATGCCTTTGCAAACAACTATTTGGGATTGTATGATTATTATCAAAAGAATGAAAACAACTATCTGGCAAACAACAACAAAAACATAAAATATGCCAACTGAAGTAGCATCACAATTGATGTTGTCTATTAACAGGGTGGCTTAGTGTTCAACAGGGTTGCTATAGACAAGTAAACGTAATTCCCTGCGCAATGTCTATGAAAAGTATAATAAAACATTGTTCATGAAGCTGTTTCGAAAGGAGAGTGTCAACACTTTGAACGACTATACCCATAACCGAGTCATCAAGAGACCTTCAATCATGCAGTTTGGTTTTCCTCTCTTTTTAGCTAGTGTGGAAAAACTTGAATTTGAAAATCCATTTCAGTAGAAGTATTAATCTAGCTTGTCAGTGATGTGAGATTCAAACTGTCATTTGACTCTACCTTATACATGCCTGCAGTTTGAGAACTCAGAAACCCTTGCATTATATCTGAGTTGAAGAATGAATAATATGATACTATCTATTTTTAATGAACACCTGGTTTGTAAGTTTCTAAGCAAAACACTTGTTCTAACACGACAAGGTTTCCTGGCATGTCGTCACCAATTCATGAACCTTTCCTAAACATCATGCTGTGTTTGTATTATTTAAATCTGAAGAACAATCTTGGGTGTTATTTTTGAACTTTACTTAAACCCATCTACATGTTCAAAAGACAATAGTAGAAATAGCTGGACCTATGAGACAAGTACATAGTTATAACTAAGCAGAATAGAAACCTAAGGTTCAGAACTGAAATTCAGTTTGCGTAAGAGTCAGTTTGCAGTAACATGGCAAGAAGAATATGATCCCAAGTTTACCTTAGGTCTGGTGAAACTATGATCAAGGTAACGTTCATTGGATAATATATCTTCAGTTGCACTCCCCTGATGCTTGGCCAGTTTTGCGTCATTCTTAGTGATGACATCTCTTGTTTTTAGTACATGATTCAGCTGCAATAACCAATTTCTTTAGTTGAAGATCACGAACATTATAAGCATTAATCAAGAAAAATATATAAAATGGAAAAAACGGCTTACTGAGTGCATGATGTAAGCATCCATTATACTTGAGTCTTCATGTGATCCTTTTACATAAAATGGTTTCTTGTTTTGATGCAGTATATTTTGATATGTGTTGCCTATTAAATACAGCACAAAAACTAACAGTTCAATACTTGAAGTTCATCTTGAACTTGAAGCTACTTAAAGATGAAAACATTTATATCGAACACAACTTCTAATAGTATGATGGACTGACGTCCTCGTCCAGTACAAAAGGATTTACCTTTAAAATGATGCAATCAATCAAGCAAAAAAAGGTAAACAGATGGCAACTCTTGCTACTTTGGCAATGTAAAGCATATGTTTCGGCTCTGCATTTTCTGTCCCTAATCACTAATAAGCTCCAATTTTTTCATTGATTCATACTCTCTCTTTAGATTACAACCACCAGCCTAAATACTTAGCATCACTTTCGGCTAAAAGGGGAAAGAGGCTAGTTATGAAATAATGTTTTAGCGCTGCCATCCATGATGGTTCAGATCGGATCCTATCACATAAAATAGGCATCTCAAGTAGAAGAACAATCCTGTCACTGGGTTGAAAAAATGCAGCAGGAGCATGCAGGGAGTGGGACATAGGAATCTCACCCTCTGAGGATTATGCCTTTTCAGGCATGTGACTTATTGGTTTCATCTGAATGTGCGGGTCTAGACTTATACCCCACATTCTATAGCTTCTAATACCTAAGTTTCAATCATGACTATTAACAAAATCGTGGAAAAAGTAAAATAATTGGCCAAATAGCTTACACAGTGAAAGAAAAGACCCATGTCCCGATGAATCAAAATCTGAAGCTTCAGAAGTTTTCATAATGTCCAACCAGTGCTTGAGTAGTTTTGACTTAATGCCGCGTGTAGCACTGAAATCCTCAGATGCCTAGAAAGGTCAGATGAATAGAAAAATGTAACTTCTTGAAAAAAAATTAAACCATACATATTTGAAAAGGGAGACATAGTGAAAGATGTAAAATTACAAACAAAGATAAAGACCAAAGTCCAAGACAAATGATCTACCTTTCACCAAGTCAACATGCATCATACTCGAACACAGAGTAGATATCATTTTATCTGTTTCCCCCATATACTTTAAATACATACTTTTTTGAATAGAACAAAAATAATTTTCCAGGTTCCCTTGTGTCGTTATTAATTCAATAAAACACAATCAAGGACCCTCGATACAAGTAAACCTCAAGGCTAACTGATTCAAGTGCCAGCAAGTCAGAGTAACAAAATTTGTCAACGCTAGCGACAACAAAGATATTTGGAATCATCTTAAGAATGCTTAAGGCAATTTGATCATCAACTTAATCGAGAGACATACCCCCTAGAGGCTATGACACACATATATTATCAGCTGCCCAATTTCTGAGGTTGAAAAGCTATATTAAATTTGAGAAAAAAAATCCATCAAATATGCATTGAAACTCAGTAAGCTACAAACATCATAGATATTAGATCATATGATTTCCTGAAAGAGACGTGTGTATATCATACCAATATAACCTCTGTTTATAGGAGGAGAATGAAATTCCCTATTGAGCTATGATGTTCAATATGCTAGGTCAACAAAATGTAGCAAATGCGATAATAAGGGTTCTACAAAAAGGACATCCGCATCGAAAGGGAACCTAATACGACAAACATTGATATGATCATGGAGTTTCTTGTCAATCACACTGAACATAAGAGACAACCTCTAGAGAAACAGGGATTAAGATCTTGGGCAATACTTTGTCGCTGGAAATTCGTTTCTACAAATAAAAGATGCAAAGGAGAAGATAATTAAATGAATTCTGGATAGGAATCAATTAGCGCTAAACATTTCTGGCCATACCTAGTTTAAACACCTCCAATCAACTACGGAAAAAACATTGCCCTCAAAAAAACATTTATTTCTGTCTCGTATCCTTCTCAAAGAAAACCAGAAAAAACCCATTGATCTATCGTGTCCGGACTTACGAAAGACTCAACTTTATTAAGTAATCAAAATCAAGTAGACCACACAACAATACCTCCAAAGGCCATTCTTCAGTCCCAACCCACTTCAAAGTCGACTTGCCAAAAGCAGGCAATGGCCACCCATATCGCCTCTCTTTTCGACTTAATTGTTCCAAGCTTTCTGCTTCAGTTTTCGACATACTATATCCAAAATGACTATTGAAGGAACTGCATCACAGAATTATACAATTAAGTGAGGAAATTATATGTCTTGAAGACAGTTTATAAAGCCATTCAACTTCTATAATCTGCTTAATCGTTGCAAGAGTGAAGCTTCACATGTTTTGCTAATGAAATGCCATAGAAACTCATAAGCACCTACACATAGATATCACTCTTGCAAGCACAAAAATCTTAAAACACTTAAGCCCATCAACCCCACAAAAGGACTGTCTAGACTGACGGGGCATGTTATACATCCATAACACATCCATAACATATTCATTGACAGCTCCACCAATCTGTTTGTCTTTCATTGATTTTAAAAGTCATAAATAATACACCTTAAACATTAAAATTTAACTTTACACATCAAAGCTCAAATCTTTAAATGGGGCAGATTCCACAGAATCTGAAGATAGCTACTTAATCTAATTCAAGCACGAGGAGAAATTTCAATTCCAAAATTAAAAGACAACCCATTGCAGTGATTGCCGAAATTTGATTCAAATTTCTCTATTCCCAGTTACTGTATCTATTCAAAATCACGAACACATCTTTGCCACCATACATTCTTTACACATGTAGAGACGAAAATATTAAAGAAGAAAAAAAAAAGTAAGAGTATGGAGCAACCTCAAAACAGCAGAAGCTTCAATAACAGCTTCATTATCAACCTCAACCTCCTCTGCCTCCTCATCATCCAACTTTCTTGCGCCATTGGCCACAACTTCCTCTGCAGCCTTCCTCTTCTTCGATCCCATAACTCCCGATAGAGTATAAATAGATAGATCAACTGAAATAGCAGAAACAAACGAAAAGCCGCTTAACGTCACGCTCGCCGGTGAAGAGTCTACAACAGTCGGCGGAGGTTGGGACGATATGCCGGTGAGTCGGAGGCAGGAAAAATATGCAGAAGCCTTTCGAGTTTGGGCTTCGGTCCAGGGATACGTATGCCGTGCTGCCGCAATTTTCTACACAAATGGAACGACGTAGTTTAATGTCTTAATTCACTAAAACATCGCGTGCATCTCTTTTTATTTTGGGAAAGGAGGAACTTGGGTGGATGGATTTGGAATAAGAAATTCTCTTTCACTTTCTCTCTAAATTCGAAAACAAAGCTTAAAAGAATATTAATCAGTAGTATGATTTGTAGCAATTTCAGTATAAATAGTAAATAAATTAAATAATTTCATCTATTTTATTGAGATAAATAATCATGACTTTTAAAATTAAAATTTATTTTTTTTAAATTATTAATACGTATTCTAATTTGAACCAAACACGTTAGAGTGTTATTAACTATCCAATCTCGCTCTTAATCCCGTCTAGTAATTAAAAGGAAAGAGATTAAAAAGGAAAGAATTGACTTCTGAGTTTTTATTAAGAAAAATTTACGAGAATTTGAAAGAGTTGGAAGGAAAGAATTTTTATTTTACTTTTCATTCAATTTTGGTGGATTTGAACGGAATTTAGTGTAAACAAATCATGATTTTCTTATTTTCTCAAGTTTTACTCCCCGTCCTGATATACATATCATTTAAGTTTAAATTGAATAGATTAGGATGATATTAGCAGAATTAATAAGTAAGGATTTAATATATATTTCTATTTTTTTATTAATTATGATTTACATTTTGATTTTTTAGGATAATTACATATATTAAATAGACATTGAAAAATATTACGTTGCAAGTGAAAACGGACAAAATATTTAATTAAGTGACGAGGACGGAAGAAGCACCTCAACCACAAATATCTGTTTTCCAATCCGGTACAAGTTTTTTTTATCTACTTTATTTCATTCAGTAAGGCGATTTTTTAATTTATTCAATTTTCGAAAAAAAAAAGTTGAACGCGAGAAAAAACTGAAAAGTCGCAAAGACCGCATTGATTTATTTGTGGATGCTGCTGCTGCATTTAAAATTTCACATGCTCCAACTCCACCTCTTCAAACTGGTCATCAATAGCACTCAAATCCATAAAAACTCCATTAAAATAGCTACATATGCAGTTTGCTTCCAAAGCTTCTACTTGCAACCAGATTCGAAGCAACAAACAAGTTCGCTGGCTACAGTGGCGGAACCAGGAATTTTACTCTGGGGTACAAAAAATTACATATGATCTCTGAGTTCAAAATACCTTACAAATTAGTTCGTCCAGTTTTCATATTTTGAAAACGACATTGTACACTTTCATCACTAACATGTGAGTAAATATCCTTTTCAATGAAGGTGACCAAACTATTCAATAGTTGTCTAAAATAAAAACTAAACAATCATTTAACACCTTAGTAGAATCACAGTGTACTCAACAACAAATCAATAGAGATCCCATAGCCAGTAGATTCAATGCTACAAAATTAACAGAATTACTCTCCATGCTACAAAGGAGGTGATAAAGAACTTTTACAGCATACAAATTGAAATTAGTTCAATACACAATTAAGTCTGTAGAATGCAGTAGCATCATCCAAATTTTTTTCAGGTGTTCAACAGTTCAAGACTTGAAGGTCAATACGCCATAAGTGCAATAGAAGATAGAAAATAGAAATAGCAGTCAATTTCATATGTTCACTTGTTCAGTAGTTAGTACACAAATTGAAATTGACAGTAGAAATCAGAAGCATAGTTCAATACCTAAATTAACAATAAAAGAGAGAAACTGCAGTCTGCAGCCAATTTCATGCACAAATTGATAATAGAAGACAGAAGAATACACAAAGATAAAAGCTATCAAAAACTGACCTGGGCGGAATCGGGTAGAAGAAGCCGAGCTGTGCGTTTCTGACCGAAAAGCGAAGAAGAGAGGCAGTCGTGTCGGCCGTTGGAGCAATCGCTGGTTCAATCGCTCAAATCTACGCTGCTGCGTTGGCACTGGAGGCGTGCGAGGCGAGGCTGTGACCGCACGGAGGACCAGAAGTGGCGTGGCTAGAGCAGCTATCGCTAGAGTTTTCTGTGTGGTGGACTGGTGGCCGCACGGAGGAGGCTGAATCAGAACGGCGCAGAGCTCCGAATGTGGAAGAACGTGTGAATTGAGGAAAGAAATTTGATTGTATTTTTTAAATATTTGTTATCTTTTTAATATCAAATTAGCACGTTACAGTTTAATATTTATAAGGGAAACTATAGAAAGGGGTACGAACTATCACATTTTTACAAATTACGGTCATAACTATCATTTTTTGTAATTTACAGGTATTTCAGTTTTAGGACTATTTGTAAGTTAATATTTTTCAATCAAGTACAGATCTAATTTAAACTAATTACAAACTCACCCTAAACAAAACTAACTTAAACACTCATTCATTAAATTTATTTAACCGTTAACATTAACTTCATCTTAATCTACACTTGCTTACATTAACATGGGTAATTTAGGTTAGATTAGTTTTGTTGAGGGTGAGTTTGTAATTAGTTTAAATTAGATCTGGACTTGATTGAAAAATATTTATTTACAAAACTGTCCCAAAACTGAAAAACCTGTAAATTGCAAAAAATGGTACTTACGCCCGTAATTTATAAAAATGTGATAGTTCATACCCCATTTCTGTAGTTTTCCTATTTACAATTTATTTTAGTGTATTATAGATTAAACTGAGTTTTATTAAGTAGTTTTAATTATGTTGAGATAATTTTATTTATATTGAAATAATTTTAACTAGAGGGTACAAAAATTTTGATTGGGGTAAAAAATTTTAATTTGGGGTACAAATAATATAAAATTAATATGTTTATATGAGTTAAAGAGTATTTAGGTTGGATTTGTTTGTACAGTCTGTCCACCCCCCTGGCTGGCTAGCCACTGACATTTTGCACATCTTATAAACCCCATTTTTCTCTTTTCTCCTTTTTAATACTTTAACGTTGTCTCTCTCTGGGCGTGTGTCTTTTGAGGTTGGACTCAAGTCAAAGGTATCGCCTTTATGCTCAATGGAACGTGCTGCGTGTCATATGTTGCTCTGCAATTTGTTGGGTGGATGGAAATGTTGAGTTTTTGGTTGTGGTTGTGTGCTTTCTAGCTTGGTGGATGGCTGTGCATTTAGGGTTTCTTCAGTTGCTTATCTCACTAAGTTTCATTGGCTCTGGGGAGATGAGTTGTCCTTACTTCCCTATTCAAGAAATGGGCTCAATCATTCTCAGGCACTGATTTGGGATTTCCTTGAGTCAAGGTTTTTCCAATTTCCGGTGTGTGTATATGATTTAGTTTGTGGCAGCATTCTTTTATGTATGTAGAATGAAGGTGTTTGAATATTCTAAATCTGTTGCTGGGGTTGGCAGCTTGCTGGGTTTAGTTTGAAGCAAAGGTTTTTGACGGAATTCGAAGCGAAGCCATCTACATAAACTTTTTGAAGCAATTGATATTTAGTGAATTTGTTAAGACATTCTGACAGAATCGCATTAAGCACACCGTCCTTGATGGCTATGTTTAATATATTGTTGTGCTCACTGTTGATTTCTTTGTGATGAACTGCTACTGAATTGGGTGTTTGCCATGGACACACAACTCAATGGGGCTGCACAAAAGGAAGTCCTTCGAGGTGGGAAGTTCTTTTGAAACTTGAAGTTCAGAATATAGGACAACAAACTCGGCGAACAAGCTAGCTGGCCAGGTCTGTGTTTTGCTAATTGTTTTTCTGTTCTTTTCGTTGATTAATACGCTGCCTACATTAATCCTTAAAGCCCAACTATGTAGATTATTCACGTTTCTTTATTCTTGGACTGATTTGGTCACATCATAGAAGACCGATCTTTAAATCCCAAAGCAATTTGAAGCACTTTTACTGGTGATAGTGTGTGTTAATTCTCTGCATACCTTGTTTGAGATTGCTGACCAAACTAATCTTATTCAGAAACTAGTTTTATACGTTATCAAGTCCAGCGATTGGAACGAAGTATGTTAATATTTGTGTTGACAGTAGGCCGAATTGCATTGGATTGCAGCAGGATCAGCAGTGAAAATTGAGGCAATGGGTGAAATGCATGGAATAACAGTGAGTGGGCTGATAAATAAACTATCAGCTGCTGGTGTTAGCACGGATGCTCCGGATGATTTGGCTAATCAACATGCCAAAATTGCAGAGGAAGCCATTGCAGGTGGCCGATTGCTCCTTAACTAATATTGAAAAATTTTTACTTTGGGTTTTTCGCGTATCGTTAAATGGCACATTAAATGTAGGTTGGGAAAAGGCTGAAACTGAAGCAACAGTTCTGAAGCAGCGACTTGAGGCCTTAGCTAAGCAAAATTCTACACTTGAGGATCGTGCCGACAATCTAGATGGTGCGCTGAAGGAAGCAGTCAACAAGGTAAGACAGGTGAATGTAGAGCAGGAGCAGAAAATTCAGGAAGCCGTATTTAAGGAAATGCAAGTCTGGGAATCAAGCAAAACCAAACTTGTGAACCAAGTTTTGCAGCTACAGTCTGAGATTGATTCTTACAGAGTTGAAGCTTCTGGCATGATCCATAAGCTTGAATTTTTAGAGGAGGAGAACTCCGCCCTCAAGCTGGAGCTAATGTCTAAATCGGAGGAGTTGGAGATCAGGACTATTGAGAGGGACTTGAGCGCAGAAGCTGCTGAATACACTAGCAAGCATAATTTGGAGAGCATTAAAAAGATTGCTAGGCTAGAAGCCGAGTGTCGGAGGCTAAGATCTGTTGCTCATACTTCATTACCAGTTAGTGATCAGAAATCTGGTGCAAGCTCTTCTTTCTATTCTGACTCGTTAACAGACAGTCAGTCAGACAATGGAGAGCGACCTCAGTCAGCAAACACTGACTTTCAGGATAACAGGATATCAAAGTCTACTGAATGTCAGACAAGTTACTCATCTTCACATCCATCATCTCTTATTGCCGGTGGTAACCAGTCAAAGAGCACAAGCATGTTGAACAAAACTGGAGCGGGGCCCGGGATCGAAATGAATCTCATGGATGATTTTCTTGAGATCGAAAGGCTGGTTGCACTACCTGAGATTGTCAATAAGCATTGCAATGAGCCAGGGATGCTATGCAACAACCAGTACCAGTGTAGCATCGATGAAAGCTCCCTAGAGGAAGCTTGTCGTCGTGCCAGCAAACTAGAGGAGAAGATTGATGTGATTGAAGCAGAGAAAGCTGAACTTGAAGACAATCTTGAGAAAATGAAACAACAGAAGTTAGAATTTGAAGACAGATTGAAAAGTGTGTTAGAGGCAAACAATGCGCTGGAAGAGAAAGTAACGTGGATTCAGGTGGAAAAATCTGAACTTGAAATTGCTTTAACCAAAAGTCAACATAGAACCAGCTTGCTAACTGCTCAACTTAGTGAAGCTGAATTGAAACTGAACGAGGCGCTGAAGGAGTTAGATGCGGCATATGAATCACAAGAAAGCTACAAGTCTCAAGTAATAGGCTACGAACTTGAAGCCAAAATTATGTCGTCTAGAATTGAATCTATAGAATCAGAGCTAAAGACCGAGAAAGATGTATCAGCAGAATTGGCAGCCAAATGCGGAGATTTGGAGGACCATTTATTCAGGACGAAGCAAGAACTTGAACTTCTTCAAAGTACCATATCCAGTAGCGAATTAAAGATTAAACAGGTGAGTATCATCCATGTCACCCACTGTTTTCCTATTCAGCTTTTAAAAAAAAAAATGTAACTGTGTTGGTTTCATGACAGGATGATTTGGTTGCAGCTGCTGGGAAACTTGCAGAGTGCCAACAGACAATAGCATCTCTAGGCGTTCAGCTGAAGTCGCTAGCGTCACTAGACGACTTCTTAACTGACACGGCCAACATGCAAGAATCTGTTGAACGATTGGATTCTGACAATGGTCAGTTATATATGAGGGAGTATGATCAGTCGAACAAAGCTGTAAAGAGCAGAAGTCCTTGTAGGACAAATGACGACCCATTAGCATCAGCCTCTTCTACTTCATCTGAGGCTCAAGTCAGCAAAGAAAAGAGTAGGAATGAGTATACTAAGATGTTTTCAAGAAGCTACAGGGGGAGGGTATAAGCATAGTTGTAATATTACCAGAAGTCATTGGTGAAATTTGTTTTAGTTAAATGGCTGTGTACATATTTTCAACCGTTTAACTTATTTATTCATCAAACAATAGAATAAATTATTAAATTTTTGGTGTCTGATATTCAAAATAAATTACTAAGATGTAAATTAATATGACAACATTCACCAAATAATGTGTATGCATTGTACTAACAAAATTTATTTTTTGAAAATTTGTTATTTGTTATATAGAATAACTAATGATGTTCATCTCATAAGTAGTGCTTATTTAGTATATGCATGGGGAAATCCATCAAATGTATAAGGATTTTATGTTATAATCGTACCATTCGATACAAGTTTAGCAATTTAATACATATACTCATCAAATATATATATATATATATATATATATATATATATATATATATATATATAGAGGGTGGATCAGTTGAGAACCTCCTTAAGTTGAGAACCTTTTGGACAAACGTGGACCAATCATTTTTTACACAAAACGACCGTGTTTTAATCCATGTATGTCCATATTTATAACTTTATTTATTATGCAGTGTTAGTTTACTTTTAGTAATGTATCTCTCATAATTATAGTTAATCAAGAATAATTTTCTCAAATCATATATTAACTTTCCGTAATCTTTCCTTCATAAATATCCTATTCTCTCTTTCCTATGTATATTTACTTCTTGTCTCTGCTCGGATCCATGTATGGGATCCTAATCGCCCATTCAGATCTCGGCCACGTGGTTAAAGAAGGTGACAATCTTTAATTCACCCCTGCACAAACATGCGTGAGAGAGAAGGAGACAATCTTCAACTCACGCCTGCACAGATGCCTGAGAGATCCGGAAGTGATGCCTGGCCATGAAGTGGTCGATGTAGTCCATGGCCAGGACGGCGTTGGTGGCTGTGAAACCGTAATGCGCGACCACTCTCATCATCCACGCCACAGCCTCGCACTTGATGAAACTGAACCCAGCTGCCACAACCCTAGCTTCTTCCACATCTTTCGTCAAACTCATCATCCGCTCCTTCGCTTCCCTGCTCAACAACGTCGCCAGCTCCTCGTCGTCCCACCGCAGAT
>NQLW01000039.1:2245435-2268936 GCA_002312845.1 Kalanchoe fedtschenkoi | reverse complement strand
GAAAATAAGAATGTTTAAACATTCCTTATCAAAGGGGTAAATCGTGGTACAAATTACGTAAGAATCTCTCAGTTTCAATGCAAAATGTTCAGCAAAATGTTTTCTCAACTGCATCAGATTGTTCATCTTCTTTCCTAGAATAGTACAACTCGATTCAGATGCTTTCACAAACCACATTATTTGTATGTACTCAGCTAGCTTCATCTGCACAGCTTCCTTTTGTTCCAAAGATTGGCCCTCTTTTAGCATGTAAAGAGAAAAACGGTCCAACTAGAATTATATTTTATATACCCACATACATCAAATAATAAAAAAAACTTTTGAAGAATATGAACCGTTTCCCATTCCTCTTCCCCCAGTTCACTATTGTTTGGGCAAAGAGCAACAACCACTACAAAATTCATATAAAAGTACAAATTAATCAAATGATCACATTCAGAAAAAGCACACAGATTCTTAAATAAATTCGATAGAATGATCAATATTTCATGCATAAACTTAGTGATGAATCACACGAAGTTGAGAACAGAAAAACAATATGAAAGTAAACAAAAAAAAAAAAAGTAGCTTACTTGATTGATCAGGACTCCAAGCGTGGAAGTGATGCATTGCGGGAATGGATGAACTGAGATCGCAGTCATTGCTTACCCTCTGACCACTTCAAACCGGAGCAAACTGATCGCAACCAAGCTTTCAACTTTCCGATCATCTGCTGATAAATATCCGATCTTTCTCTTGTATATGAGAGAATTTTTTGCCAAATTAACGTCCTTCGTTCGTTCGTTCATTATCAAAAACACAACCCCACTTCGTTTTTTTTTTCATACTATCCTTTTCGCTCTTCACTATAGCAAAAATGTACTAGATTTTCGCTCAAACGGAACGCGCAAATGTCACGTGGTCAAAAAGTATTGTCTTTGTTCGGTGTGACGACAATTGCTAATGTTTTCGCTCAACCTAAGAGCGCATATTCCACATCAGCAAGTGAGTCAATCCACTTCACACGTGGCATTGGCGCATTCCGTTTGAGCGAAAATCTAGTACATTTCACTTTTTTGAAGAGCGAAAAAGATAATAGAAAAAAAAAAACAAAATTGGATTGTGTTTTTGCTACTGAAACGAGGACGTTAATTTAGCAAAAAAAAAAACACTAAGCAAAGCCGCTAACTCGGCCCACTAAGCCCAGGCCGTCTTCTTCCTCAGTTTCAATCTGAAATCTACCCTAGAAGACTCATCCGAACCAGATTCCAAAACTCGAATTGAAGTGCAGCAAAGCGATGGTGTGCATACGTAGAGCGACGGTGAACGATCTGCTAGCGATGCAAGCGTGCAACTTGATGTGCTTGCCGGAGAATTACCAGATGAAGTACTACTTCTACCACATCCTGTCCTGGCCGCACCTGCTGTACGTGGCGGAGGATTACAACGGGAAGATCGTCGGATACGTGCTGGCGAAGATGGAGGAGGAGAGCTCGGAGTGCCACGGGCACATCACGTCGCTGGCGGTGCTGCGGACGCACCGGAAGCTGGGGATCGCGACCAAGCTGATGACGGCGGCGCAGAACGCGATGGAGCAGGTGTTTGGAGCTGAGTACGTGTCGCTCCATGTGCGGAAGAGTAATAGGGCGGCGTTCAATTTGTACACGGAGACGCTTGGGTACAAGATTAGCGATGTGGAGGCTAAGTATTATGCGGATGGTGAGGATGCGTATGATATGAAGAAGGTGTTGAAGGGGAAGGGCAGTGGTGCTGGCCATGGCCATCAGCATCATCATCACCACCATGGTGAGGGCTGTTGTTGAAATGAGGTAATGTGACTCAGTGTGGCTTTTGTTTGAATGTCCTGGAACTCAAAGTTTTGAACTTGGATGCTGGCTTGTTAATTTAATTTCAGAAGCTTGATCTTTGAGATATGCTTGCACTTGGAAAGAAGCCAGATGTCTTGGGGTGTAAGTGATGGTGTAATACTCGGATCTGTGAAAATTTTGATAATTTTGCAAGGATATTATAGAGATGGCCGTAAATTTCAGTCAGTTAGGAATGAAGTTACGATCTTTGGGGTAAGTAAATAGGCCCATGTCCCGAGTTAGTGTCTGATTCTCCATGTCTATGTTGTGTCACCTTTGTGCCTAAAGAGTTTTGGTCAATAGTTCATAAGAGGTAATCATCCTCTCAGAAGAGAAGTAGAAGCAGAAACAAGAGTATCAGTATCCAGTCTGTAGGCAATGGTTAGCTGTATTTAGTTAGGCTGTACTTTCTAAGATAGTTTGATGGTGAAGTCTCAATGTCAGCGCCGACGAAATGGCAGCAATCAGTATCCAGCTTGACCAGTATTTTTTTTCGTCTTCATAGAGTATGCCTACTGAAGTAATTCTTTTCTTTTAAAACTCATTAAAAGACTTGATTCTGCCGGCTTCATGAAAATCTTCCAAGACAGCCTTTGCTGCTTCTTTCACTAGTATCTTTCTTTTTATCAATCTTCAATCTTTCATGTTTTCTGTTTGGATCTACAGCTCTGTCCAGAGTCTTGCTTGAATGTTGTCAAAGCTAGGTTATTGCATATGCATTTGTTTAATCCCAAAGCTTCTCATGTTTATACACAAAACATCCCTCAAATATAAAATGCAGATGCAATAACTAGTTCGGGCATACATGATGATGCATACCCTTGTATTGTGGAAGCATGATTTGCGATTTTGATAAAATCAATGTATTTAGATTTCTAAAGCTAATGAGATGTTATGACCTGGAGTTTCTGGTATTTATGTCTGAATAACACTTCATATCATAGTTCATACCCCTTTATCTATTTCTTGAAGCGGAATTTCTATTGAATTTGACAATTTGGTCTGAAGTTTGAGTTGTGAATCATAGGTTATTTTCATCTTTAATACTTGTTAATGTAGTACACTTGGTGGACAAAAAACTAGAAATGAACATGGTCCGGCTTCTGCTCAGTTCTTTCGTAACACTAGTCAATCTGGTTATGTTTCTTCATGAAGAAGTCATGTATTGCAGTTAAATTCCTTATGCTTGTGGTTGAGATTTGTTGAGTTGTTTGCTACTGGTTAGTAAAGCGTCTGTTACATTTAGTATCGGGTGTTTGGTAGTGGTTAAGGTTCATAACCTTTAGGCTGTGTTTGGTTAAGGAAAAATTGTAGGGAAAGAAAAATCCATCATGGATTCCATCTTATTTTTCTTTGTTTGGTTTAGACCGGAAAATCTGAAGGAAAGTTTCAAAATTCCTTTAATTTACCATAACTTTTCTTCTAACTTTCCACATAATTTTCTTTCCCTCGTATTTTCCATCTAAACCAAACATTGGATTTTACTAATTTTCCTCCACATTTTCCTCTCCACTAAATTTTCCCTAAACCAAACACAGCCTTAGAGAAAGGATTTATGGTATATAGGAGAAATTTAGATGGTTCATGTTGTTGAGTGTATAAGCGTAGGTTAGTAGGGAACTTATTGTCCAAATCCATCGTGATTCTCGTCTCCTATGTAATTCACCCCAGCCTCTTGTCATTGATGCTTGTGATGTGGGCATTCAGAAACATAGTGATTTTATCCCTCACACATACCACAAGAAGTAAAAGAGTATGATTTTTTATTTCTATATTCGGACTTTTTGTTGCTTTTTGAGGAAATTAAGGTGGATTGTAAATTCAATAATCACATTGGTAGCATAAGCTACGTCAAAGACAAACTTCGGTCATACCTGGAGTTCTGGAGTCCTCTAATCACTCAATAATTGATGGTTCTCTTATATGTCCTTCAGTTATTCACGTACCCTTGCTAGCTTGATCATTATGAATCCTTCCTCAAATATACAGTAAAATATCTTCCAGATAAATCATGAAAGTTAAAGTTTCAGAACAAGAATACAAGCAAGGATAGCATCCATCCCCCAAAAAATCACAGCTTACTGATAGTATCCTCAATTCGAACTTCAGGCTTCATGCTTGAGTCTGTTCCAGAAAAATGGTGTCTCTTAACGACCACTCAACTCGCAAAGCAAATGCCTTGTGGCTCGTACTATAAATGCCTTGTGGTAGAGTGCTATATGGCCGCTTCATCTTGGGAAAAACCTCTAGTGCGGTAGGAGTCAGACTTAGGTGAGCCGTGTCCACCACGTGGCGGTGACATGGCCAATGAGGAGGTGTCACGTGGCACGTTGAAAAGTCAAAAAAAATATTCAACCAATGATAAATCATCACGTGTAATTTTGATTTTTCAACGTGTCACGTGGCACCTCCTCATTAGCCGTGTCCACCGCCACGTGGCGGACATGGTCCACCTAAGAATGACTCGTGCGGTAGATGGTGAGGCTTTACTGTGTTTGCTTTAAGGAAAAGGAGGAAAGAAATTGTATATTTTTTTATTTAGTTAGTGGCGGTTTAATTGGATGAACAGTGGAAACAGTTGTACATACAGGATCAGATCAAATCACTCCTAATTCTGCATAAAAAAATAATATAATTTTAATTTTTGTACCCAATTAAGATTAAAAATATTCTATTTTTTATTTTGCACTGTCATTCAGTTTAAAAAAAATTAGTACTCCCAATTAAGCTTAAATTATTATTTTTATTTTTGAACCTCATTCAAATTTTTTTAAAAAATTTGTAACCACGAATTAAAATTTCTAGTTCCGCCATTGATTAAATGTGTAAAATTATGAGGAAAATATTATTTTAATCAAATTAACTTGTAGCCACGAGTGTTATCATCTTGTGCCACTGTTAGGGATAGGTTTTAGCATATTTGTTAGGTTAGTAACTTTTCTATAAAAACTTAACTTTTGTGAATATTGCTAATCTTAAATGTTTGCAAATACTTTTAGGGGTAGAGTTTTTTAAAAATTTTCTTTTCAATTTTCTTACTAATTTTTGTTTTGGTGAAATTTTTTAATGTGTTTACTAAGTGTGTGTCAGGAATTTAGAAACAATATAGGTCTTGTTCTTTTCCTTGTCGGACAGGTATTAACGGGGAATGTGAAGCATAATAAGAATGAGAAATTACTACTATCAGGCCTAAACACAAACATTATGCACATCCAAGATATAAGGTGTATAGAAACCTACCAGGAAAACAAGAGAATATTTACACACAGCAAAGACCTAACACTGTAAGGTGTGATTTATGCTTATAATATAGTCATAATACTAAAATTTGTGCATAGTAACAAGGTTCAAACGAAAAAGTAAAGTTCAGGAGAAAATACAACTTGCGGCCACAATCGAAAGCCAGGGAATAGGGACCTTAGTATCTGGTAACCTTAGTCGAGTGCCATAAGAGGAGGGACCGAGGTTCGCTAATATCCGACGATATTTGGAACACATTATGTATGTCAAAGAAATAAACGGAAATAAGATCTACTTTCATATGTAACTCAGGTAAATTTACACATTAATATTAGTACTTCTTATTTGAGTAGCGGACATGTCAAGAGTAAAGAAAATAAAAAATTTGATGACATGATACAACTGCGCATAGAGGGGAAGGTGTTCGATGTCGGATTGAGTTCACTTGGTGAAATGTCCGACATCGAATAGTGGAGAAAAGATTGATTATTTATATTAGATTATTAAATCATGATTTACAAATCTAGACTTTTAAGTTATAGTGGGGATACAATTCAATTAAGCCGGTCCAAAATTTAATATGGTATCTGAGCCAATGTTTTAATTTGAGACCAGTATGCGAGATGTACAAGGGCACGAATGACACAATTAGACGACCCCCAAGTATGAATGAAGCGACGATGAACTGATTTAGCTAGAGAGACTAGACCAATGATAAAGGATGTGGGATTAAAACGAAAAAAAAATATCTTTTTTTTGCACGATTCTTTATCTATCTTATATAAGATGTCACCTCATATTCATTTTCCTTCTTTTTAATTATTTTTTCATATATTTTTTTAATTTCTCTCATTTAAAAAAAATTATTTTTACTTATGATTTTTTTTCTCCTCCTTCTCTAAACTAAACAATGGGGATCGAACTCTTAACACATTCATATGAGTTGAAAATGGGCCAAGCATTTCAATGAGTTGATTAACGAATTCATATCATTAGCTTATAAAAAAATTATTTAATTATAATCGCTGATTTACATATATAATTAAAATATAAATAACACGACCAACACACATCTTCCCGCATACAAATTGACAAAAATACCCCTCGACGCCGTTCGATCAGCTGGACAGGCACAAGAAAACCCTTCTCCCCAATTCGAAACGCAAAATTTGCAGTCGAAGAAAAACTTGAAGGAAGGAAAGAAAGTAGATTGCGTGGGGAGAGAAATCCCAGTGAGGAGAGAAAACCTTCGCCGAAATCCGATCGATTTATAATCTCGCCAGTCGATTCCTCGGTTGATCCGCTCCAATCTCCGACTGTGCGTCTCAGATCACGCTGCGATTCTCGAATCCAATCACACTGAAATATTCACTTGCGTTTACTTGTCGTTTCTTGTTTTCCGTCTCTCAATTGATCGGTGAATTGGCGAGACCGAGAAGTGGAAGATGGCGTTCATAAAGGAGGCGAGTAGATCGGCGTCGGTGGCTTTAGCGCCTGACGCGCCTTATTTGGCCGCGGGAACCATGGCAGGAGCGGTTGATCTGACCTTCAGTTCTTCTGCGAATCTTGAACTTTTTAAGCTTGATTTGCAGTCGGATGTTCGGGAATTACCTGTGGTAGGGTCGTGTCACAGTTCTGAGAGGTTCAATCGTTTGTCGTGGGGTAAGAACGGATTTGGTTCCGAGCAGTTCTCCCTTGGGCTTATTGCTGGTGGTCTAGCTGATGGGAATATTGATTTGTGGAATCCGCTTTCCTTGATCAAGTAAGAAATCGCTATACTTACAGATGTTTGCGAGTCAATATGTTAATGTGACTTTTAGACTTACGTCTATATGTTGAGTGAGCAATGCCTATAGATGTACTCAATGGCAGGCCAATACTCATAGTTTTTTCCCCTTTGACTGATGCTGAGCATGTGTTGGTGCGGAGCTATTTTGAATTAGTTTATTAGCTGAAAAAAATTGTATTTTGTCATTACAGTTGACAGCGCATGGGATGAGTTGTTTAGAAATAACATCATTCTTGCAATTCATGCCGATTGGATATTTAATATAAAATGTATAATTTTGCTGAATGAGGCAATCACATTTGTAAATGTTACTTGTATTTTTACGGGTCGCTCTACGACCACCTTGGCTATGCTGATGTTTCTCTTCGTTTCCATGTTGTTGACCATTTGTGGAGTGGAAAAACAGTTATTCTTTGCCTATAATGTTGTTAAGTTAATGTGTACATGATAACAGTTCTGACACAAGTGAGAGTGCACTGGTCGGGCATCTTAGCAGACATAAGGGGCCAGTAAGTCCTATTTTGACAAATTTAATGTTGCGATGAGGGGATCTTCTATGTTTTGGAATTCTCTTCTTTTTTGTCATCCTCTGGCTCTTTGGTTCAGGTCCGTGGTTTGGAGTTCAATGTGAATGCACCAAATTTACTTGCTTCTGGGGCTGATGAAGGTGAAATCTGCATTTGGGATTTAGCGAAGCCTACAGAGCCCTCTCATTATCCACCTCTCAAGGTAAATGAAACACATAGAGCAGGTCACCTTAGGCTAAAATGCATTTTGATTACAAAATTTGGAGAAACATTTATTTTATCACTGCTAAGGTGCATGCGATAGTCAAGACCTTTTTTGTTAATGTTCCATCAAAGAAAAACACCCATGCTTATTCATAGAAACAGCTAGTCTCAATCATTATTCTTTTACTAGGACATTGTATATTTCAGTCTTCGGTGTTATTCCTTAAAACCCTACGGCGCATGGATCCTTCATATAAAACAGTGCTCTCTTTGTATTTGTGAAACTATTTTGTTATGTTTATTTTACTACGAAATACCGTTTCGAAACTCATAATTTCAGGGAAGTGGTTCTGCTGCTCAAGGTGAAATTTCGTTCTTATCTTGGAATAGCAAAGTCCAGCATATTTTAGCATCAACTTCGTATAACGGGACAACAGGTGAGGATACAAAAATATTATATGTGCTCTTTACGTGATGTCTTGGGCTTGTTTTTTGCATTTATTGTCAAAAGTCAGATGTGAGAAATTATGTCATTTACTGCAGTGGTTTGGGACCTGAAAAAACAAAAACCAGTTATCAGGTAAACCATTTGTTAGTGTTCTTGACCATTATTCAATTTCGTTGAACAACAGAATCCAGATATGTCACATCCTAATACAGTAGTTGAGTTTTACAGCTTTCCAGATCCACATAGAAGACGATGTTCTGTTATGCAATGGAATCCTGACATTGCTACTCAGCTAGTTGTTGCTTCTGATGATGACGCTTCACCTTCACTAAGGGTATTTTTTTTTTTCGTTTTCAAATAGTTATTATTTCGATACTGACGAATGATGATTGCCACAGCTTTGGGACATGAGAAATATAATGTCGCCTGTGAAAGAGTTTGTTGGGCACACCAAAGGTATGAGTTATAAGAAATTGATACACACTTTTTAAACAGAATTATTAGGTCAGAGCTTTAAGTAATAGAATTTCCTTTTTTCGTGAAATATACCCTATCATAGATATACAAGGTCAGCGGTGCTTTAGTAATAACTACCAGATAGAACAGATGTAGAAACAGCATTGGGAATTCATATGCTGTACGAAATGGAATTTTCACCCCTCTGCCCTTTGTTACTATCTGTGATTATGTCTTATCAGAGTATTCATGTTCATGGAGTATTGTATAATATTTACATTTAGAGTGTCCGACCCATGCTTCTGGAATATATTGTCATTATCAAAGTAAAAATGCATTAAGCTGTAAATCATTATCAATATTGTGTTACCTGATATAGAAGAGGTAGTCAATTTTCATTTAAAGTTATTTGTCATCTGAAAGTAAATAGATTGTGTTGTGCAGGTAACTTAGATTAATTTATTCACGGTAGATCTTGCAAAACATGTGTCAAAACCCATTTACCAGGAAGTTGTAAAAGTATTGGTTGATCTTTATCTCTCTACTTGTCTATCTTGATTCTTGATTGTTCTTTTAATATATATAGCTGATTGATTTGATTACTGCGACTGTTGTCTCATTGTCTTCAGTGTCAATAATTAGAAACAAATTTAATATTAGTATTTTGCTTATCAGATTTCTTTCTTTTGTTGTCTCATAACCAGGTGTTATCGCAATGTCATGGTGCCCTATTGACAGCTCTTATTTACTTACATGCGCTAAAGATAACAGGACCATCTGTTGGGATACAAATTCTGCAGAGGTGGGCGATTACAGAACGGGCTTATTCGTGTTATTTTGATATCTTTGTTCTATATCTATATCTGGTATACCTTTTTATTGCCCATGCGGTTTTGCGTTGCATATATCACGTAATTGTTTGTTATTGTATGGCAATGTCCTGATGGCACTTTCTTTTATGACTTGTTAAACTGTCGTTATTAACCTTTCCGTGCCTATATCAATAATATTTATTTTGCTTGGAACCCATGCAGATTGTATGTGAACTGCCGTCTGGGACAAACTGGAATTTCGATGTGCATTGGTATCCTAAGGTACCGGGTGTGATATCAGCTTCTTCATTTGATGGGAAGATTGGTCTGTATAATATAGAGGTGTGTGTCCTTATCTCCGACTCGTTTTACCATCTTAGAATGGTAATTGAAGGACAAACTATCCTCTTACAAAAAAGATGAAAAAGAAACAAGGGAAATAAGATAGTGATTGGGAGAGAGGGAAAGGGATTAGTGAACTCGTACATCCTCATCTTGTTGACCTACTTAATGGAATGGTACTGGTCTCGTTTATGTGCTCCAATCTGCAATATCAACTTACAAACCACCATCTGTTTGGTTTTGTAGGGTTGTAGCCGGTATGGGGTTGGGGACAGTGAGTTTCTTTCAGGTAAGAGTAATTCATCCTCGGTAGAATGATCCCGGTCCCCTCAGCTTCTCTCATCTGACTTTTGTTCAATTTTTTTTTTTGCAGCACCACTTAAAGCGCCAAAATGGTATAAACGCCCAGCTGGTGTGTCTTTCGGTTTTGGAGGAAAACTTGTGTCCTTTCATCCTAAAGTTACTTCCTCTGGTTCTTCAGAGGTATACTTAATTGTGTTACATTTATATCTCATGTCTCCCTCACGACTCTTTTCTGGGCTACACTACTGATTGCACCGTTGCATGTATTCTAGATTTATGTGCACAATATTGTGATGGAAGACAGTTTGATAGATCGCTCCTCAGAGTTTGAATCTGCTATACATGATGGAGAGAGGGCTTCCCTAAGGACTTTATGTGAAAAAAAATCTCAAGAATCTCAGTATGCACCCTGAAACAAATTATGTATTCTTTTTTTGAGTCTGTTAATTCAATATAATAATTTTTTCTGTTATATTTTTGCCGGGAAACAGGTCTGAAGATGATAGGGAAACATGGGGTTTCTTGAGAGTTATGTTTGAAGATGATGGAACTGCAAGGACCAAGTTACTCACACACCTTGGGTTCAATCTACCTAAGGAGGAGAAGAGTTATGAGCAAGATCTTCCGCAGGAAGTAGCCGCGGTCAGTCTGGAAGAAACTGCTGGGGATAAAGACAGTTATGAAGCTGGCAAAAGTGCCTCATTTTTGGGATTGGATAATGGCGAAGATTTTTTTAACAATCTTCCTAGTCCAAAAGCTGATACGCCAGTGTCAACTTCTGGAAATGGCCGTACCTTCGTTGCTGAGATTGTTCATAATGGCATTGAAGACAAGAAGGAAGAGTTGGATGCAGATGAGGAAAGTGCTGATCCATCTTTTGATGATGCCATTCAGCGAGCTTTAGTCGTTGGAAATTACAAGGAAGCTGTCGCACAATGCATATCTGCAAACAAAATGGCTGATGCTTTAGTTATAGCTCATCTTGGTGGTTCCTCTCTGTGGGAGAGCACACGCGAGCAGTATCTTAAGACAAGTCGTTCACCGTACCTGAAGGTAGTCTAACCACATCATTCTTTTAGTTTTGGACTCCTAATTTAATTGATGGTTCCTTTAATAGTTTTAAGCTCATTACTCAATTGATCTACATTTAATCAGGTTGTTGGCGCAATGGTGAACAATGATCTAATGAACCTTGTAAACACCAGGCCCCTGAAATTTTGGAAGGAAACTCTGGCTCTTCTCTGCAGTGTAAGTACCCAGTATGTACATAACGCAGAGTTACTTATCTGTATGGAGTTATTGAATTATCTCAGAGACTAAATATATTTAGTTACGACCGTAGGATCATAAAATCTCACATCAAATAGTAAGCCTGTTGTTGTGTCATACAATAAAATGAGGTGTTGATCTTTCCCTTAATCAGCCCACATTTAGTTTTTTATCTCTGTGTATTCCTCATTCTCAATTCAAAGAAGAAAATAGTATACCCAGTATATTAAAAGTTAAAGCCACTGAATAATCTGATGTAATCAAGGATGTGTTGGACCTTTCGAGTATTTTTTACCAACATTGTTATTGTCTTTATCAAGCAGTTTGCTCAGAGGGAGGAGTGGACATTGCTTTGCGATACACTTGCTTCCAAACTCATGGCTGCTGGAGAAACTCTCGCTGCTACTCTTTGCTATATTTGTGCTGGTAATATTGACAAGACCGTTGAGATATGGTCAAGGACTTTAGCATCAGACCACGAAGGGAAATCTTATGTGGACCTTCTACAGGTACTTCAACTTCACATTTTCTCATTTAGGCATCCGGTCGAATGTTGCTTTACATGGTACATGTATTTTTTCAGGATTTGATGGAAAAGACTATTGTCCTAGCACTGGCAACTGGGCAGAAAAAGTTTAGTGCATCCTTGTGCAATCTTGTTGAGAAATATGCAGAAATTCTTGCTAGCCAAGGGCTAACAAAAACAGCAATGGAGTATTTGAAGCTTTTAGGATCTGACGAATTGTCTCCTGAACTTCTAATATTACGTGACAGGATTGCACTATCAGCAGAAGCAGGTACATTCCCTGTCCACTGTATTATGCTAAGCACAATTTCATTTCAATTACCTTGTGCTTAGCTGAATTCCTTCGGGGTTCAGAAGAAGTAGGTTATGTCTTGGAAGTAGTAGTTCGACTCTCATTTACTTCATTTCTTATACACTGCTGCATTTGGCATTGAGTAGTTTTTGTCTCTGACTTTCCAAATCAATCTGTGGCCATTATCTTTGTCACTGTTATGATGTGCATTGCCAGACAGTATGTTAAAAAGTTCATATCAGAAAAAATGGTCTGCACTTCACCCCTCTTCTCAGTGCCATATCTTCAATTGTATGATAGTATAAGGTTTATGACGAAATGAAATTTCTGGCAGTGAATCTTCCCTTATTGTTCTTTCTCCATTTTCCAGAAAAAGAGGTACCACAGACCACAGGGTATGACAGCACCCAAATTCAAGGTGGACCAGTGTATGAATCAAATAGACTTAACCATGGAGTTGAGCAATCTCAGAATTATTATCAGGTTCTTTTACAGAACTGTATTTGTCATTTGTACGTCATGCTGGCCACTGTGGCGAGTGTGTCCAGTACTGTCAGCTTTGTTCTCTGCTCTTACGGTGTCATAATGTTTGTGCCATGTAACACACAGGAAACAGCTCCGTCTCATGTTCATGGCATGGCAGAAGGTGCTTATGGTGAAGCATATCAGCAACCTTACCCCTCAACTTATGGAGGTGGTTATAGTACTCCTGCTCCATATCAGCCGTCACCAGCACTCAACATGTTTATACCAGCTCAAACAGCCCATAATCACCAGGTACCTATGTCAATCCGTCCCATCAGTCTCAAAAGATAGTGATGGCGTAGTTAAAATAAGTAGCTAGAGGTTTGTTATTATCATAATACAGCGACTAAAAATTATGTTCACTTGTGATTAGCGCATTGCCAATTGCTGTACACGTCAGACTTGATGTCAGCATATACATTATGTTCTCTTGTGATAATTGTATTCTTCTTTTCTGAGTCGATTCCATTTCTCAGAATTTAAATTACCTGTTTGACTTGTTGCAGCCAAGTTTTGCACCGTCCCCAGTTGTCAATCAGCCTCCAGCTAGACCGTTCATTCCCTCGAATCCGCCAGCACTGAGAAATGCCGAGAAATATCAGCAGTCCACGGTTACACCCACACCCACGTTGGGTTCTCAATTATATCCAGTTTGTAACATTGCTGAATCTTCCATGTTCAGTTTTCTAGTTTGAATCTCTAAGTACTCTTTAACCATTTAAAGAAAATGTTTCAGGGAAATATGCCATACCAAGCTGGTCTGCCTGTTGGAGGGACACTGCCATCTCACGTGGGTATGATTTCTGGTCCTAGGCCGCCTCAAGTCATGGCACCAGCTCCCCAACCCAGAGGGTTCATGGCAGTTAATAATTCGGAGTTCCAAAGACCCGGCAGTGCCTCCACCCAACCATCTAGTCCAACTCTGTCGGCACAAGTGCAACAAGTTGTTGCAACACCACCAGCCCCTGCACCCACGGTTCAGACTGCTGATACGTCAAACGTACCTGGTAAGTGGTGACCCTGGAATCAGAAATATGGTTGAAGGTCATATATTTGTAGTTTGACAAGAGCTAACATGTTTTCCCCCTATGCATGTGATATCAGCTCATCAGAGGCCTGTTATTGCAACATTGACTAGACTTTTCAATGAGACGTCAGAAGGGATGGGAGGATCACGTGCAAATCCAGCTAAGAGACGTGAAATAGACGACAATTCGAAGAAGATTGGAGCCTTGTTTGCCAAGCTCAACAGCGGAGACATATCTCATAATGCAGCTCTTAAGCTAGTAGAGCTATGCCAAGCTTTAGATAATGGTGATTTCGTCAAGGCCTTGCAAATCCAGGTAATCAGTTGCTAGCTTGCTCTTTAACCTGTCAGCTTGGGATAATGCATTTTCTGTTAGATAGATACCCTAGTTTTCATTTGCTATCCCCTTGTAGGTGCAACTTACCACAAGCGAGTGGGACGAGTGCAACTTCTGGCTTGCTGCACTGAAGCGAATGATTAAGACAAGGCAGAGTGTGAGATTGAGTTGATAGAACATAATAGTGCCCAACATCTTAGACTGAGATCATCCATGATTTTAGGGGTTCTCATATATGGCGGCGGGGGGAGGGGTCTCTGGTTCCCGAAGCAGCCATCACCTTCTTTCTTTTTAGTGTACACAAAAAGAACATGTTCGTGACTTACGTTGCAGTTGCAGGATTTTTGACACCCAGTTGATTGTTAATTTAAATATTTGAATTGAATACAATATCAATCAAATGACTTTTGCTAAAGCTTATCCCTTTCAAAAGATGAAAGAGGCAGGTAGGTGATCTAGATCAGTAATACAGATTGTAGGAACACTTCGAACTTGAATCCATCTTTCTTGTAATGCTCAACTTTTTGGCCTTTTTTGTAAATGTGATGTCTGTGGGAATCATGAACAGTCGCAAAATCTGAGAAGCTGGAAGAGGGCTGCTGAGCCCTGAGAGGACATCTATAGATGGAGAACTGCCATAGGAAAGAAATAAAACCCGCAGCAATAAACAGAGTGGTGAGGCAAGGGAACAGCTCTTGAGATCTTTTCAGTTTTCATGCACCGAAACTTGTCGATTATTTGATGTCGGCCTGTTGTTTTGGATTCAGATATCATGTGTGCCTATTTCTTGGGGACTGCCTCCTCGACCCCTCAGCTGTTGATTAAAACCAGCCTCACTATATATTCCTCGCTTCCTCTGAAAGCACAACTCCTTCCACCTGCTAAAACAACAACAAGACAGCCATGTTCTTCAGGTTGATTCTTGAGATTATCCTAAAAAGACATCCACGGACGAGAGTTAACAGTACCGCACCACCGGCGTCATCCGTGACGCCATCCCTCCCCCAGCCCCAAATCCATACACGTCTCTCACTCTCACTTGGTATCATAAAAGTCTTGTTCAGATCAAACATTTGATCTTCAAATCAGCAGGTTCCAACCATTCCAAATAAAACCCATTGATTCAGTCCCTCTCGTATATAATTACAAACCCACCCCACAAATATCTTCAATCAACAAATCTGATCAAGATTTGGAAGATGGCGGATCTGTTCCACAACCAAGCCCAGCACTACGCCCAAGCTCGCCCCACCTACCCACAGTCCCTCTTCCACTTCATCTCCTCCAAAACCCCCTCCCACCAATTCGCCTGGGACGCCGGCGCCGGCAACGGCCAAGCCACCAAATCCGTAACACCCCTTTTACCAACTCCCTAACTGAACCACCCCCCTCATGCAAATTCTGACCAAAGTTTTCATCTTTGCAGATCGCCGCCCTCTACGCCAACGTCATCGCCACAGACACCAGCGCCAAGCAGATCCAGTTCGCCCCATCCCTCCCCAACGCCGTCTTCCGCCACACGCCTCCCTCCTTCCCCGTCTCCGATCTGCCCACCCACGTCGCCCCTCCCTCCACCCTCGACCTCGTCACCGTCGCCCAGGCCCTCCACTGGTTCGACCTCCCCAACTTCTACGCCCTCGTCAACGCCGCCCTCAAAAAGCCCCACGGTGTCATCGCTGCCTGGTGCTACACCACTCCCCACATCGACGCGCACGTCGATCCAGTCTTCGACAAATTCTACAAGGTCCACTCGGCGCCTTACTGGGACCCGCAGCGGAAGCTCGTCGACGATCGGTACGCCAGCTTGAGCTTTCCGTTCGAGGCGGTGGACGGGTGTGACGGCACCGGGCCATTTGAGTTTACGGCGGAGGTGGAGATGGATTTGGATGGGTTTCTGCGATACTTGAGGTCGTGGTCGGCGTACCAGACGGCGAAGGAGATGGGCGTGGAGCTTCTTAGCGAGGGCGTCGTCGAGGAGTTTAAGAAAGCTTGGATTGGCGGCGGCGGAGGAGATGAGCGTAAGGTGGTGAAGTTTCCGGTGTATCTGCGGATCGGGAAAGTTGGAAACGAGAAGCGAGAGTGAGTGACGGCGCACGGTAAGATCCGCGCGGTTAAACAGCACTTTAACTGAGCAGCTGTGATTGGGTCCTGAATAAAAATTTGGTCCTCCAACTATCATGTGTGAGGAAAATTGACTAGTTTTGCGTATTTCGTTCTGTGTGGCGGCTGATCCGGATTTAATAGCTATGAATTTTACTTTTAAAAAATATGATTAATAATATTTGCAAATTAGATGAGATTAGTGAGTCTAATACAAATGATATATTTTAATTATGGTTGCAAGCAAGCCGATGTATTTGCGAACTATTCGCGAAAGAGTTCGGTTAGTAATCGGTAAAAGCTTGTTTATTAATAAACGAGCGATCACGAACAATAATTATAAGCTCGTTTAATAAACGAGCCGAACATGAGCAAGAGGGTGCTCGGCTCGTTTATGTTCACAAACAAGCTCGACAACTCTATTAAAAAGATCGAGAACTTATCGACTTAAACTAGAATGCAAATCAAATTCAAACATGTCAATCTATCGTATCATGAGTTAAAAATTTGAAATTAGTGAAGATGGCTATAATAATTAACATAAATTTCGTCTAATGCAAATGAAACGGATGTAACTTATGTCCATCATTTGAGTCAAACATGAACAATTAGGTATTTGACTCATTTATGAGCTCTTTTAAAAGTTCCATTTAAACTCGATTAGGCTCGACTACGAACTTTTTTTATAAATTTATAAAGTTACTAGTCAATAGAGTAAGTTTTTTTGATGAGTAGCTCATTTAAAACTCGTTCAAACTTGTTTAAACGCTTGTTTATCATATATATTAAATTTTAGGGAAAACTACAGAAAGGGGGTATGAACTACCACAGTTTTACAAATTACGGGTGTAATTACCATTTTTTGCAATTTGCAGGTTTTTCAGTTTTAGGGTTGTTTTGTAAGTAAATATTTTTCAATCAAGTCCAGATTTAATTTAAACTAATTACAAACACACCCTCAACAAAACTAACCTAACCACACATTCATTAAATTTGTTCAACCGTTAGCATTAACTTCATTTTAGTCTACACTTGCTTACATTAACATGGGTAATTTAGGTTAGATTAGTTTTGTTGAGGGTGAGTTTGTAATTAGTTTAAATTAGATCTGGACTTGATTGAAAAATATTTATTTACAAAACAGTCCCAAAACTGAAAAACCTGCAAATTGCAAAAAATGGTAGTTACACCCGTAATTTGTAAAACTGTGGTAGTTCTTACCTCATTTCTGTAGTTTTCCCTAAATTTTATATTATATCAATCCAAATGTTTGAGTAAAGCTCGAGCACGTCTCGAACTCGTTAAAATTAAACGAGCCGAGTTTGAACATATATTTTAAAATCTCGTTAATACTCGGCTCGAATTCGAACTCGTGAAATTTTAAATGAACGACCATGAACACTTTACTACTCGGCTCGACTCGACTCGACTCGTTTACTGCCCTAACTCTAATTTCATACCGATTATCAAACATGGCCTAAGTTATGGAGTTTTTCGGTTAAGAACCGTTCGCATTGATTTGTCATCTTCGAATTTCTCATGATCCATAAAATTTTTTCGGTGAGATGGCAATATTATTTTTTTTTCATATGAGCTATAAGCTGGATGTTGGTCAATCAAACTCAGGACTGAATTCCATTGGAGGGAGTAAATCAAATGAATTCTGAAACAAAATCCAAGTTGAAATTGTTTAGTAATATAACAAAAGTCAGTTTTTTTGAAATATTATATTGAATGTTTAACAGAATACAAATCTCAATTATTAAAATCGGATTGGATGGCTCAGTTTAATCAGTTGAGTCGAAAATCGGACGGATATTGGTTTAAATTGTAATTTATTTCAGTCTGCATTATGAATCGGACAAAGTAACCAATATATTATGAACTTGTTGAATAGATTATACTGAATCGATTCATTATAAATAAAAAATTAATTAAACATTAATTGCATCTTACCTAAAACCTAGACTTCCATTTTTACAAAGGATTGTTCTTACCAACAAGACCTCAATAACAACAATTTCAATTTTACTCGGCCTAAAATAAACATTAATTTTAAAAAAATTGAAATAAATAAATCAATCAAGAAATAAAAAATGAAAAGAACAATTAGTTTTAATCAATAAATTCAAATAAAATAATTAATAAATTAATTAAAATGGGTAAAATTATTATTTATGTCAAAAAATTCAAATAGAAAACAAAACTTAAAATTTACAAAATTTATATTTCTATATTGATTACTATACTTATGTTCATTAAATAAATAATATATGAATAACTATGTTCATGAGTTGTGGACTTCTCTTCATGAGTTGGTTCTTAAAAATAGAAAATATTAAAAAATCATACAAATATTATTTAATTAAAAAAAACTCAGATAAAAATAAGAATAAAAATTTTTAAAAAATAGATTTTATATTTATTAAAATAATTACATTCATAAGATGAATAGTTATATTTATCACATTAATAACAATGTTCATGAGTTGGGCACCTATATATTCAATAAATGAAAATTTATGTTCATGAAATTAAGATATATGTTCATGAGTTGGACTAGGAGTGTACTGATTCGGTTCGTTCGGTTTTTAATGAAAAATCAAATCAAACCCTTGGTAATCGGTTGAGAAATTTGAATCGAACTGAACCGCTAGTTTTAAAAAATCAAACCAAATCAAACCAATAGAATCAATTCAATTCGGTTAATTTTTTTAATGAACTTTATTGAGTAATTTAACTACTAAATAGGAGATTTTTTATATAAAATCCTGATTTTGTTCGGTTTGGATCAGTTCGATTTGAAAAAATTAAAACCAAACCAAACCATCAGTCATCGGTTTTGCAAAATTTAAAACCTTAACCGAACTACTAACATTCCAAACCGAACCAAATATTTCGGTTCGATTTGATTCGATTCATCGGTTTATCGATTCTTATTTACACTCCTAAGACACCTATATTCACAATTATAACTACAATCAAAAAATAAAAAAATTAAAAGTAAATCAGAAATGATCAAATTAAAATAAGATTAAAAAATTTATAAATTTTGGACTTTATAATTATCAAAATAGTTATATGTTCATAATAAGATGAATAACTACTTTCTTCAGGTGAATAAAATGTTCAGTAGCCAGGCACCCCTCAAACCAAATCTCTCGCTAGTCAACAAATCTGATCAAGATTTGGAAAATGGCGGATCTGTTCCACAACCAAGCCCAGCAGTACGCCCAAGCTCGCCCCACCTACCCGCTACCCACAGTCCCTCTTCCACTTCATCTCCTCCAAAACCCCCTCCCACCAACTCGCCTGGGACGCCGGCGCCGGCAGCGGCCAAGCCACCAAATCCGTAACACCCCTTTTACCAACTCCCTAACTGAACCACCCCCCTCATTCAAATTCTGATCAAAGTTTTCATCTTTGCAGATCGCCGCCCTCTACGCCAACGTCATCGCCACAGACACCAGCGCCAAGCAGATCCAGTTCGCCCCATCCCTCCCCAACGCCGTCTTCCGCCACACGCCTCCCTCCTTCCCCGTCTCCGATCTGCCCACCCACGTCGCCCCTCCCTCCACCCTCGACCTCGTCACCGTCGCCCAGGCCCTCCACTGGTTCGACCTCCCCAACTTCTACGCCCTCGTCAACGCCGCTCTCAAAAAGCCCCACGGCGTCATCGCCGCCTGGTGCTACACCACTCCCCACATCGACGCGCGCGTCGATCCCGTCTTCGAAGAATTCTACAAGGTCCACTCGGCGCCCTACTGGGACCCGCAGCGGAAGCTCGTCGACGATCGGTACGCCAGCTTGACCTTTCCGTTCGAGGCGGTGGACGGGTGTGACGGCACCGGGCCATTTGAGTTTACGGCGGAGGTGGAGATGGATTTGGATGGGTTTCTGCGATACTTGAGGTCGTGGTCGGCGTACCAGACGGCGAAGGAGATGGGCGTGGAGCTTCTTAGCGAGGGCGTCGTCGAGGAGTTTAAGAAAGCTTGGCTTGGCGGCGGTGGAGGAGATGAGCAGAAGGTGGTGAAGTTTCCGGTGTATCTGCGGATCGGGAAAGTTGGAAACGAGAAGCGAGAGTGACTGACGGTGCCCGGTAAGATCCGCGCGGTTAAACAGCACTTAACTGCGCAGCTGTGATTGGGTCCTGAATAAAAATTTTGTTCTCTAACTATCATGTGTGAGGAAAATTGACTAGTTTTGCTTATTGTGTGGCGGCGCTAGCGGCTGATCCGGTTTTAATAGCTATGAATTTTATTTTTTAAAAATATGAATAATAATATTTGTAAATTAGATGAGATTAGTGAGTCCAATACAAATAATATATTTTAATTAGGATTGCAAGCAAGCTGATGTATTTGTGAGCTGTTCGCGAAAGAGCTCGGTTAGTACTCGGTCAAAGCTCGTTTATTAATAAATGAATCGATCATGAACAGTAATTATATGCTCGTTTAATAAACGAGCCGAACATGAACAAGGGGGTGCTCGGCTCGTTTATGTTCGCGAAGAAGCTCGATAAGAAGCTCGATAATTCTATTAAAAAGATCGAGGACTTACCGACTTAAGCTAGAATGCAAATCAAATTCAAACATGTCAATCTATCGTATCATGAGTTAAAAATTTGAAATTAGTGAAGATGGCTATAATAATTAACATAAAATTCGTCTAATGCAAATGAAACGGATGTAACTTATGTTCATTATTTGAGCCAAACATGAAGAATGAGTTATTTGACTCATTTATGAGCTCGTTTAAGAGTTCCATTTAAACTCGTTTACAGCTCGTTTAAACTCGACTACGATCTTTTTTGTAAATTTATAAAGTTACTAGTTAATATAGTAAGTTTTTTTTAACGAGTAGCTCATTTACAACTCGTTTAAACTTGTTTAAACGCTTGTTTATCGTATATATTAAATTTTATATTATATCAATCCAAATGCTCGATTAAAGCTCGAGCTCGGCTCGAACTCTTTAAAATTAAACATGCTGAACTTGAACATATATTTTAAAATCTCGTTAATACTCGACTCGAACTCGAACTCGAATTCGTGAAATTTTAAATGAAAGAACATGAACACTTTACTACTCGGCTCGACTCGACTCGTTTGCAGCCTTAACTCTAATTTCATACCAGTTATCAAACATGGCCTAAGTGATGGAGTTTTTCGGTTAAGGACCGTTCGCATTGATTTGTCATCTTCGAATTTCTCATGATCCATAAAATTTTTTCGGTGAGATGGCAGTATTATTATTTTTTTCATATGAGCTATAAGCTGGATGTTGGTCAATCAAACACAGGACTGAATTCCATTGGAGGGAGCCAGTGTTCTAAAAATCGGCCAGGGCGGCCGATTAATCGGCGCCTAGGCGTTGGGCGCTCCTCCAACGATTTTATTTGGCCGAGGCGGTCGAAAAACGGATTTATTGATTCAATTCCCAGATTAGCAGCAGCGGGGGCAATGGATTAGCGATGTTCATCAACCTTGCCTCAAGCCCTAGGCAATGACGGCTTACGATGTCGAAAAAAGAAGCCCAGATGGTGCCGCCATGACTCGGATTCAAGCTCCCTTTCCATCTTTGACTCGATCCTCATCAACCTGCAGATCGGAGAGAAGGAGAGAAGAAGAATCGATTCGTCGAGATTGAGGTGAAGGATTCGGTGGAGTCAATCGGGTCCAACTCCGGTAGCGAAATCGATTCATGGGAGCGAGGAAAGGAAAGGGCCGTGAGATCGGGAGGAAGGGGAGATGGACGAGAGGTAAGTCGGTGGGTGATGAGAGAGAACGGAGGAGTCGGTGGGTTATTGATGGTTCTATGAATATAGACATGATTATGTCCACGTTCATCTAATTGAAACTCAGAAAATCAATATTTTTCAGTACAGATTCGTTCAAAATCAATAAAAAATTAATCTAGAAAATTTTCAAACAATCTGTGTAAATTCAGAAAATTCAAAACATCAATAATTTGTGTAAATCCAGAAAATTCGTCCAAGTGAATATGATGAATTGTTAAGGAAATGATATATTCCAGATGTTAATGTATTCTTCTCAAGGAAACTTTAATTTCTATTTAAGTATGATGAATTGTTATTTTTTTTATAGAATTGAAACTAGTTATGTGTTGTGCTTACATTGATATTAACTTGATTTTATACTAATATATTTTGTAATTGAATATGGAACATTATATTAATATGTGAAGTACCGTTTAATCATCCGATTAATCATTCCGATTAATCCCCGCCTAGCCGATTAATCGCTAGGCGCTACCTCCACCGCCTAGGACCGCCTAGCGCTTTTTAGAACACTAGAGGGAGCAAATCAAATGAATTCTAAAACAAAATCTAATTTGAAATTGTTAAGTAATATAACAAAAGTCAGTTTTTTTGAAATATTATATTGAATGTTTAACAGAATAGAAATCTCAATTATTAAAATCGAATTGGATTGGTCGGTTTAATCGGTTGAGTCGGAAATCAGACGAATACTGATTTGAATTGTGATTTATTTCAGTTTGCATTATGAATCGGATAAAATCGGACAAAGTAACCAATATATTACGAAAATGTTAAACAAATTATACTAAATCGATTCATTATAAATAAAAGATTAATTAAATACTACACTTCCACATTTACAAAGGAGTGTTCTTACCAACAAGACCCCAATCACGACATTTTCAGTTTTACTCGGCCTAAAATAAACATTAATTTAAAAAAGTTTGAAATAAATAAATCAATCAAGAAATAAAAAAATGAAAAGAACAATTAGTTTTAGTCAATTAATAAATTAATTAAAATGGGTAAAATTATTATTTGTGTCAAAAAATTCAAATAGAAAACAAAACTTAAAATTTACAAAATTTATATTTGTATATTTATTACTATACTTATGTTCATTAAATAAATAATATATGAATAACTATGTTCATTAGTTGTGGACTTATATTCCTGAGTTGGTTCTTAAAAATAGAAAATATTAAAAAATCATAAAATATTATTTAATAAAAGAAAAACTCAAATAAAAATAAAAATAAATACTTATAAAATCAGATTTTATATTTGTTAAAATAGTTACATTAATAAAATGAATAGTAATATTATCACATTAATAACACTGTTCAAGAGTTGGGCACCTATATATTCAACAAATGAAAATTTATGTTCATGAAATTAAGATATATGTTCATGAGTTAAACTAGGAGTGTAATGATTCGGTTCGGTTCGGTTCGATTCGGTTTTTAATGAAAAATCAAGTCAAACTGTTGGTAATCGGTTGAGAAATTTGAAATCGAACTGAACCGCTAGTTTTAAAAAACCAAACCGAACCACTAACATTCCAAACCAAACCAAACATTTCAGTTCGGTTTGGTTTGATTCGATTCATCGATTTATTGATTTTTATTTACACTCCTAAGTTGGACACCTATGTTCATAAGTATAACTTCAAACA
>NQLW01000039.1:2226381-2244652 GCA_002312845.1 Kalanchoe fedtschenkoi | reverse complement strand
CGTTGTCGGCGTACCAGACGGCGAAGGAGAAGGGCGTGAAGCTTCTTAGCGAGGGCGTCGTCGAGGAGTTTAAGAAAGCTTGGGTCGGCGGCGGCGGAGGAGATGAGCGGAAAGTGGTGAAGTTTCCGGTGTATCTGCGGATCGGGAAAGTCGGAAACGAGAAGCGAGAGTAAGTGTGGTGCACGGTAAGATCGAGTGGATTCGCGTGTGAGAGTATCGCATCAAAACAAATTTAAAAGCAAATTTATTTCATGCCAAATAGTATTTATTTCATGTCAATTCTTCATAATTTTTTTTCATACATATTTCTTTCATGTTGAAACAAAATTTGTTTCAAATTTTAAAATCTCTGTGCATGTACCCGCATATCATATTATACATTCTCTATTTTGTTATATTATTTTAATTATAAATTATATGATAAATACAATTTATTGTAAATCAAGATCGGCAAATTGTTAACATAGATAGGATTAACCTTTTTTATTAATAAAATTTGTGTGCTTAATAATTTTGATTTACGATTTAATTAAAAAAATTATAATCATGCTAAAATTTAAAATAACATATTATTGTAATATTACATAATTAATTTGAATATCAATATTTGATTACATATCATATTTGATGTTTTTAACTTTAAAGCGCCGTATAAAGTATGTAAGACATTTTTAACTTAAAAACATCGTATATGTTCAATTCGCGAGCCGTTTCGTGCAGTCGAAGCGCTCCGTTGTTAGTAGAAGAAAAACCTTAACTCATATTGAAACAAAGCGTTTCGTCTTCTGAAACGAAGCGCTTCGTCTTTTGACACGAAGCTTGTAACAAAGCTTTGATGTGAATGCTCTGATACACACATAATTAGTTCATTATTGTTATGGCATCGTATAATTTGGATTTGTGTAATGTTGCGTCACTATTTTCATAAATTTATTTTCATATATCTTTCATTTATATTAAATAAAATTTTCATACAGTTGTATATTATATATTTGTAAAACAAATTATGTTCAATATTTAAATAGTAAATTCATATTATAAACAATATTTATAAATGAAAAGTGCCATAAAAATGAAAAATGCCATCAAAAGCTCGGCTCAAATCATTGAGAAGTTCTATAATATACGACACTTATAATTAAAAAAAGTATCGTCTAAATAATGTTTTTAAATTATAAATATTGTCATCTTTTCATGATGTATTTCATATAGAGTAAGTAAGTGGTTGCATGCCAAAATAAAACAACTTTCACATTGAGTTGAAGCGCGAAAGTTTATGATCTGACACGAATCTTGTCCATAATTCTTCAATAGAGATGACAGTTCAGATTTGGGAATAAAATTTTGGTTCTCCAAGCTCCAACGGTGAGGAAATTGACTTATTTTGCTATCATTTTATGTGTGTCAATTGTCATTGGGGTTAGTTAAATCAATATTGTAAAAATGGCTAAGTGGTATTAGATGGTGGACGAGGCGTCCAATGACTAGTTAGTTATAGATGGAGATTAATCGGACCGTTAGGAAAAATTATATATATGAATAATATATTTAATAATTAATATTAAATAAATATATATTTAAAAATAATTATTTTTAATTAAAAGAGTTGAAGTGATTTATCGATTAGATGCTAGATGGGGTGTTTTGGCACCGCTTATCGACTAATCGGTTTCATCCAGACGACTAGAAAGATGTCTTTTAGAACAATGATTCAAACAGCCAAACTGTTTTTTAAACTCAAGGAGTACTTTAAAAAAAAATTTAAATGTCATGAATTCGAATCCCCTCAATGCATCTAGCTCACCTTTGTGAGCATCTTTTGCAACTCTACATGAGCTTTTTGTATCAGATATCTATGTCTAGTGGAGGTTTCAGGAATTTCTTTTTCGAATGGACAAAATGAAAAAATTAAAATTTTGAATTAAATTCGGTTGGACAAAATTAAAAATTAAGTTGAAATCATGCATAAATATATATTTTTTCATTACAAATAAAAAATAAACAAGCTATTATTTAGGAAAAAAATTAATTTATAAATACGAAATAGTCTAATTCATGATATTACGGAAAGGATGATTTATGTAGAACTACTCACAAAAGTAATTATTTACCAACCAAGCCAATTATATCCACTAAAACTATATAGTTTAGGAGTTTCATAGGAAACCAAGAACGGACATATGGAAAGTAAAAATTATATGATGCCCATAAATTAATTGATATATGTGTTGATAGATAATTAGCAATAGAACTCAAAACTATATTGTTCCTGATTACAGTATGATAGTAGTAGTAGCTGATGGCATGCTATGAAAGACGATAAATCATAACAGGCGGTTTGGATGTTTAGCAATGGAAATTTATTTATTCACAATTAAAAAGTATAACAAATTAATTACAGTTTGAATTATTTTGTTGTTTAGAAAAATTATAAAATTAAAATCTAGTCCGTTTTTAAATAATTAGTTAATATTGTCATATTAATTAAAACTGTGCAGAAAAATAGTACATTCTACTATATTGTTACATGGTTTGTGCAGTGCTGTGATGGCTTGTTAACAAGATTTGTTAGGGTTTTAGGAAAAAAATTATGAATTTGAATTTTTTAAATTACACCTACTCTGAAAACCAAATTAACAAAAGTTTTAAAACTTAACTGTGAGATTGAATTAATAGCACAAATGTTTTTTCCAAAGCATAGCACCAAACTATAATATTTAGTGATGAGGTTTTCAATTAAGGACCCTGCTGGCATTGACTTGTCATCTTGGAATCCAGTCTCATGAATCATGATCCATAAATTTTTTTGGGTGAGATGGTAATATTATTTTTCCATATGAGCTTGGTCAACCAAAGTCAGAACTGAATTCCAACGGAGGTAGTAACTCAAATGAATCCTGAAATAACAAAAGTCTGTTTTATGTGAAATTGAATGTATAACAGAGCGCAAATCTCACAAGTGTGAAATATCTTTTGTATCGGGAAAGAAGAGAAGAATCACACACCCAACATAACCCTCCGACAAAGGAGAGGACAAAGTAGCATCTGCAAGTCAACATTTGGCCTTGCATTGCGGACAGCATTACATTATAATAAAATCATACATGCGAGCCCTACAGGAAACTGGGGATAATTAGTTGATTCCTAGCATAAACACATTTCACAACTAGACAGGGAACTTACTATACGACTCAACTTCCGCATAGACTGGGCGCGACCCTGAATAATACAAGATGACAAATGGACAAAATGGTAGTGGACCTCGTCTCAATAATGCTGTTTCAACTTTGCAAGGGCTCTCATATTCCACCAACTTATCAACTCACTTGCCTTTGTGTAGTGAAGTAAGCAGACAAGAAGATTAGACTCAATACTATTTGTTTCCATGCTTTTGGCCTTTTTAGGTGTGCTACCACCGCATTTTACTTTCAAGCATAATGACAAGTCATTCTATAATCCAAAAGGATCACTCCCAAGGAGGACAGAATGCACAACCACACAATTCCATTTGCTTCCCCTGGTCAATTTTAACTGGATTTATACTTTTCATTACAACAGCAGCAGAATAAAGACTCGCCCTTTTCATTTTCCTATTAATATCTGGTTCTTTTTCTAGTGGATTTTAGCCCAACAACAAAAAAAACCCCACCCTAAATCACCCAGCTAGGGATAGACAACACATTTTATACCGGGCGATTCATAACTCAGTCATAAAATTAGTCACCAACTACAGTATCTTTTTCAGTGGGTGATTCGTTCGAAGAGAAGGAACGAAAATGAGATAATTGTTAACAAATAATTGATATTATCGATATTCATGTCACTCCTCGTATACATGTTTTATGTTTTCTCTGTTATATTTGTCAGAGAAATGTCGTCTATTTCTTTTGATTCATGTTTGCCCAAATATATCTAAGACCAACCTGTAATTTTCGCCACAGTGGAGATGTGCATCCGTGTTGGGGAGGAGGGGAATGTTGAGATTCATCTGTTGCATGCTACAGGTCAAAACAGAGCCGCTGGCTAGTGCACCACATCATAGTTTTGGAATTCCCTATCAGGAGCTATTCACAGTGTCTTGAGCATCTTCTTACCTAACCTCCAAATTTGAGCCTGCAAAGGAGAGACGCCAGCAGCTTTTTTGGCTGAAATGTGAATTTTTAAATCCATAAAATTGGCATCACTTTGCTATAAGTTAATAGCACATGCGGGTTCTAACAGACCCAAATAGGCCCCTGTCATAAGTGAGTAACAATCTAAACCAATCCTAAATCCAAGTATCTGTATGCCAAGTATGTAACACTTCATCCTCACCAACTATGAATTCAACCAAACATGGCATCATGTATAAGCAGAACTTAGTGCCAATCCAATAGAGGATAACCAAAATAAACAATATCTATGATGTGAAAACTAACCGGGTGTGGCCCACGCTGAACCGCCTGCCATTAGCTGTTGCATCATAATGGTAATATGTCATTCATTAACTGGAGTGAAGTACATAAACCTGATGAAGAATACAACACTGATTTTGGGTATAATGAATTTGGTTACATCTCCAGAGCTTACTCATTTGTGAAAAGGAGAAGGAGAGTCAACAAAATTAATTCATCAGCAGTGAGATATACATTGGAAACTAAATAAGAATAATATCTATTTGGCTAACTTTGAAATCTCAGTTGTCCGCAGCTAAAATAATTGTGTCCGAAGAGAAGAAGCTAACAGGCTTGCACTACCTCATCCCCCACTATCAAATTTATCAGCTACGACAAGTTGGCTGGTTTGCTTGGACTTACTCAGATAGAATACTTTGAGGCCTTGCCGAACTTCTTCCTTTTACAGCGTATCTCCCACTTCCGAATCTAGAACTTGAACTCCAATTAGCCAACTTCGGGTTGGCATCTACCCCATCTGCCTCAGCCTCCTCAGCTTCTGTCTCGGCCATGAGTTCCATCAGATTATTTTTTACTCCCAAGTCAGAATAAACTCTCCTCGACTTCCTATTTACCGGAATAACAGCACCACCGTCCACAGTCTGACTCTCCTCCTCGTTTAGCTGTGAACCCAACTGACCATTCTTCACCTCAACAGGATGTCCCACCGTTTCCACCATCATGCAAGGATTGTTGAAATTATTCCACGTATGCAATGGCACAAGTTTATTCAACCCACTCAACCAATCTACAACCTCATTCATAGAGGGCCTTCGCTCCCTACACGACCTGACACACTTGGCCGCAATCAGAGTCAACTGCTTTCTCACAACAAGATCCTTCAAAGGCGGTATCCTCGGGTCATAGATGCTGGATAGCTTCCCTTTCTTCACCAGCGGAACAGCCCAATCCACAATCGAAGGGGGTGAATGAGCAACATCAATAGCTTTCCTACCACTAATAATCTCAAACAATAAAATCCCAAAGCTGAACACATCACTTTTAGTACTCAAATTATCAGGAGTGACATACGCAGGATCCAAATACCCCATTGTGCCTGCCGGAGGCGTGGATTTCAGCCTGTAATCGTTCACATGGCACCTCAAGGCCAATCCAAAGTCTCCCAGCCGGGCGTTAAAACTCCGATCGAGCAACACATTAGCCGATTTAATATCTCGATGAATCACCGGTGGACTAGAAGCGTGCAGAATCTGGACAGCTTTCGCAGTCTGCAACGCTAACCTAATCCTCCGCCCCCAATTCGGCGGTCTAGGGTTCGAATGCAGCACGTCGTACAGCGTCCCGTTGCTCATGAACTCCACGACGAGAAGCCGATCCCGCCGATCGTTGCTGAACCCTACCAAGTTGACCAGCCTGGGGCTGCGGATGTTGGAGAGAATGTCGATCTCGTTGTCGACCTCGTTGACCCGGCCGGAGGATAAGGAGGAGGAAGGGAGGCCGGGGGAGAGGTTTTTGGCAGACTTTTTGACGGCGACGGGACGGCCGTTCCTGAGGACGGCTTTGTATACGGTGCCGTGGCTGCCGCGGCCGAGGAGCTTGCTGTCGGAGAAGTTGCCGGTGGCGGCTTGGAGGTCAGAGTAGTTGAAATGCTGGATTTTGATGGAGGGCTGGGGAGCGGTTTTGGAGGAGTCGGAGGTGGAGACGGCGGAGTCGGCTCTGCAAGAGAGGTACTTCATTGCTGAGATGACCAGAGAGAGAAAGAGAGCTGCCGAGGGAACCGGGAAGATGAAGATGGAGGAGATTAATGCCTTTTCATTTTTATATAATTTTCCTTGTTTGGCGAAATTGAATTTCTTTCTGATAAAATAAATTTAATGTGAAAAGGATTTTTCCTTTTTCTAGACGATTGGAATTTGGAAGATTTGTGGCGCACATTTCAATTTGGTACTTAAGATCCGGGATCGATAATTACACAAGTAAACTTACGGGGCACTTTTGTAAAAATAAGTGCGTCAACTCTCGCTCGTGGTCCGATTCATAATTAGAAAATGTATCATTCTTGACCGTTGTTGATGGGTCAAGTTTTCACCGTAATTAGAAAATGTATTGAGAAAACTGAACCGGGTTGAATTCCAATCGGACGGAACAGACCTGAGAGTGGGCTTCCATTTTCGTGCACGGTTTATTGGAGTGGAGGAACACGTGGAGGTTGGTGATTGGTGTTACCATGTTGCTTTCCCGAATCAATTCACAACCTAAATGCACCACCACACAAGGACAAGGATTGAGCTGTCTCAATGTGCACTCGGTCAAAGATGTATCCATCCGCCATACATAAATGGTCCTTCTAATCCGTTTCTAGAGTTCGATTGATTCTGAGTTCGATTTTTGAATCTGATACCGGTCAAATGTAGAATCCCATCAAATAAATAAAGATATATATGCGCGTGCCTTAAATTATAAATCTCTCCCGCTCAAAAAAAATAAAAAATTCTTCAAATTCTGAATAAATAAATAGCCCTCTTAACAGATCCTAATCAAATCCCATTGTAACCGGGGGATATCAAACTTCCAGCCAAACCTATACATGAAGAAAATTAATCAACACGCACGCGTTGCTAGCATAACGCATCCTGTCTGCCACCATTTTTGGCGTGGGGTAAACTTCGTGTCATGTCAGGAATGAAACTGCAGTGTAAAAAGCAAGGGTCGACAAATGAGGGCCGCGTCAATAATGCATTTCGTGATTGGCTCCACAATATGCAGAGTGGCGATCGCTTTCTCCACGGCACACTTTTAGGCTGTGTTTGGTTTAGGGAAAATTGAAGGGGAAGAAAAATTTGAGGAAAAATGAGATGGAATATATTGTTTGGTTTAGAAAAAATTAGAGATGGAAAATTAAATGGAAAGTTAAGTGGAAAATTTGAAGAAAATTTATTTAATTTAAAAAATGTTTTACTACTTTATATAAAATTTTCCACTCCAAATCAAACAAGGAGAAAATATGAATAATTTTAAGAGGAATTCATTTTTCTTCATATTTTTCTTTTCCTCTAATTTTCCACAAACCAAACATGGCCTTAACTGTTGAGCATACATGTTGATTAGTTGATCACAGCAAGCCGCAAGGTGTGTGACATTTTGTTTCTAAGGTTGTTACGTGGGGCGAGGTGCAAAGTGCAATACAGAAGCTGGGCCTCTACTCAATCAAAGCTGATTCCATGTGTTGCAGCTGCAAATGAAAGATGAGTCATGTTTTACCTGTTCATCCGTGGCGTGAGCCATAAAACATAGTTTTTAGGGGAAAAATTTAAAAAGGGTCTTGAACTATCACCGCTTATCCAATTGCGGTCAGAACTACCATGATTTCTAAAAAGAGTGCAATGAAAAAAAAATGGACTGATTTTCTAAATTAAAATGTACCATTACATTCCAAACCTAATATTATTATAAGACTTAGATTTGTGTGCAAAAATTATGTCATTTGATTACCAAAAGACGTTGTTTTCTTTATGTGCGCAAAATGATATAATTTATTTTGATAACCAAACGATGTAATTTTCGCACACAAATCTAAGTCTTATAATAATATTATGTTAGAAATGTGATGATAAATTTTATTTTAGAAAATCAATCCAATTTTTTTTCATTGCACCCTTTTTGGAAATCGTGATAGTTCTGACCGCAATTGGGTAAGCGGTGATAGTTCAGGGCCCCTTTTGGGTTTTATCCCTAGTTTTTATCCTGATGGCGTTGGTGAGTAGGGGTGTACAAAATTCGGTCCGGATGGGAAAATGATCTGGAATCGGACCGGATCGAAGGATTCTGGCCCGATCATCAATTTTTAGGATTCCAGTTTCCGGTCAGGTCTGGACCGGAATGGACTTGTTTGGTAATTTTTCAATAAATTTTTTTATTTTTATTAAAATACTTATATACAGCTTATTTAATATATAAATATAATTATTTTTAATTCACATTTCTATTAAAATTTAGTTAATTTTTTATGAATCCGGTCCAAACCGGTCCGGTCCGGTCCAAATCTGGAATTTTTCGTTCCGGTCCGGTCCAGATCGATTAATATCCGGTCCGATCTTCGGTCCATACCATTTAGCGATTCTGATTCTGGTCCGGTCCGGTTTTGGACCAGTGAACACCCCTATTGGTGAGGGTGAATCTTGATAATCTTGACTATCAAATTTTTTAATTATCGGTGTTAGCGTTGTATTTTTAATTTATAAAAATAAATAAATAATATACCTTCACTTCGGTCAACAAAACCATCAATTAAACAGGCGCAAATCCATGGTCTTCTAGCACAAGCTGCTTTTGTGCCGCCTTTAAGTTCACACATAATGTAGCCTCAAAGTTTGAGGCTCAAACTACGGCAGAATATCCCAAGACTGATATCAGTGGACAGTAGAGTAGAGATTCAATATTTCGATATACTACATGAACCTACAAGTTCCCAGATTAAACATAGCTTGTTCCGCTTAAAACCAATTTCAAACAAAGGCCAAAACTTGAATTCAAAAACCGTAACAGCGGCCTCATCAACTTGTAAGCTTATGAAATGCCACACTGGAATTTGGTGCTCATAAATCCAGATACCAAACTCTATGGCTCCTATAGCTTCCAGGTACAACATTGGATTATAATTCAGAAATGCAAATCATGTTGGAATTTATCCATTAAACCAGTTAATTGACTCGTATTGATTGTGATTTTGGTTACCTCGAGAACTAGTTATTCTTAATTAGAGATCATAATGCCTTACTAGGGGTCACTTATGATAAATGACTAATTAAGAATAAACCTACAAGGTCGCACACAATCGAGTCGCGTATATTGAGTTGAGTAATAAACCGAATAAGATTCGGTCCGGATATGATCCGGTTCAACCCGCGCCTGATTCGGATGAACCAACTGGGTTAAACTCATGGGTATGTCCCATGTATATTACCCAACACAGCTGATGGGTTTGGCCCGCGGGTTGAAGCCCAGAAGCACGTAGAAAAAGCGAATAATCCGAAAGCTAGTACTTCAGAGGACGTGGTATCCAATACTGATAGAGACGCGACACTTGACGCGTTTGTCATGAGGTAACTCAATCCCCTCCTTTTTGGGTGTTTCAATACGGATCCAGACTTGTGTCTGGTAATTCGGATTGAAACTGATTATAATAATGACTGAGTATTCCAGATCTGTACTTATGCCGCGTGATTCAGAAAATTCTTTCTACATTTGTGTACGCGATCCCCAATAAATCAGTGGATCCATCTTGGCCTCATAGTATCCAACAAAATTATGCATTTCGGTGCCCCAACGGGTTATGTAAGTGCAAGGATTGTGCATACTTTAAATGGAAGTCGAAGCTGTATTTGGTGCAGGGAAAATGGCGAGGAGGCGAAATCAAAATCCTCCTAGCATTCTGTTTCACTTTACCAGTCAAAAACCAAAACTTTTCCTTCTACTTTTCACACCACTTTACTTGCTCAAAATTAATCTCTCACATTTTCTACTCCACACCATTTTGCCTAGACCAAAAACTGCGTAAGGCTTGTTATCTTTCCTAACACTCTCCTAATTGACAATTCGGTATATATAGAAACCCACATTGAAATTATGCATCAACATCACCAGGAGCCCGTTCAAATGAGTAAAATTCAAATCACAGATTCAGTTTTCACAGTCAAGATCCAGAAGCAATTGTACCTCAGACAAGATAAAAATAAAAGAAAAAAATTTAAAAGGAGTTTTGAACTATCACTGTTTACCCAATTGCGGTCAGAACTACCATAAGAAAATCTAAATCTTATAATAATATTTAGTTTTCAAAAGACGACATTTTTCTTATGTGCGCAAAACAATATAATTTATTTTGATAGTCAAACGACGTAATTTTCACACACAAATCTAAGTCTTATAATAATATTAATTTAGAAATGTAATGGTAAATTTTATTTTAGAAAATCAGTCCAACTTTTTTTTATCGCACCCTTTTTAAAAATCGTGATAGTTCTGAGCGCAGTTAGATAAGTGGTGATAGTTCATAGCCCTTTTTGGGTTTTATCCTAAAATAAATACAGAAAAAACGGTCCGGATGGAGAAATTGTCCTCTTGGGATCTATTATTTATATTGTTAGGTTACAAATTAGGCAAAATAATTAAGCATCTAACTGCCCTTAAGAACAACTGTTTAACCCGCTAACCTGTATCACAATATTATTTTATGATTTTCCCATGTTGAGATTCTTACATATTTTACTAAATAGTGCTTTTGAAAGCGGTTCGTGACAATGTCAGCTAGCTGATCTTTGGAGGATATGAATTTGACCTTCAATGTTTTGTGTGTCACCTGCTCACGAACAAAATGAAAATTTATCTCAATATATTTGGTGCGAGCATGAAAGATCGGATTGGCAGTAAGATATGTTGCTCAAAAGTTGTCGCACCATAATGTTGGTGATTCAGCTTGATAGACGCCAAGTTCTTTTAGCAAATATTGAATTCAGACAATCTCTACAATGACATTAGCTATAGCTTTGGTGATCAGTGGCAGTTTAGGAAGAACTAACAATGATTATGTCATCCACATAAATCAGTATACACAATGTTAGTTCCTTGTGTTGAGAACAAATAAGGAAGCATAAGCTTTTGAGGAAGTAAAATCGAGTTCCAGAAGTTTACGAGTCATTTGTGAATGCCAAGCTCTCGATGCCTGTTTCAGATCATATAATGCCTTTTTTAGGTTACAAATGTGACCTGACATTTGTGGATCCTCTTATCCAGGAGGCTGACGCATGTACACTTCCTCTTGGAATACTCCATGGAAAAATGCGTTTTGAATATTTATCTGACGCAAAAACCGACCCTTTGTTACTGTTAAATTTTTTTGAGCAAATGTAGCAGATGTTGAGTTTAGTTCAGCAAAATTTTGATGCTGAAAGACAACTTCATGCAGCAGGTATTAATTGCTTGATTTCACCATCTAGCTCGTCATTCAATAACCGAGAGACGGAGAGTGGAACCACAAATCATATAACATGCAACTCTGAATTGTTTACTAAACTGAATGGCTTGAAAAGTTAGTGTCAAAGTATTGGTTTCTAAGGGTCTACTCACTCTACTGCTTTGGTTACACAAGGAGGAACTTAATGAGCACTTAATTCTTCAAGATGCTTTGTTCATATCCAGTTTTAAGTTTAATTTATTTTCTATGAGGATATCAGATCAACAATGTGATGTGTTATTCAGTTCTAATGGTTGCCTTATTCAGACCAAATCCACAAGACTGTAATAGAGATTGATGAACTAGAGAAAGGTTTATACCAATTCAGTAATAAAGAAACAAATAAAGCCAAGAGTACATGCAACACCTTGTATTGACAAATTTAGTAGAGCGAATTCAAACATGGCAAAACAGATTGAGACACATATCTTTTGTACAAGTTACCAATTTTAATGCCCAAACTCACTCATACTATTAGACTAATAATAAAGCAACTCATTTTCAATATTTTTTTTTTGCGGTGGACAGGGGCCGCACACCCCTTTCACCTTGATATTGACGTCCACACTAACTGCGGGTCAGCTCACGCGCACCTCCAGCGTATCTAAGCGTAAATACGGTACCAACAGAGTTTGAAATCAGAATTTTGGGGTTGTTAGTGGAGCTTTTCTGAAAAAAAATAATAAATAAAAAGAAACAACAGGGAGCTTTACCCATAATGATATTTGGGGTACCTACTCAACTCCTACCATGACTGGTGCTAAGTATGTTCTTACAATTGTATAAGACCAGTCAAGAAATATACAGACTTTTCTTATGAATTCAAAGACAGAAGTACATGAACTTATCTAAAGTTTATGAATGAAAAGGTTATAAACTGTTTTGTCTTTCATGTGATTTTCATGGAGCACACATTTTCTGTTTATCAAATTCCAAAGACCATGCTTTTTGATGTCATCAGACCTCTCCTAGTGCCTGTGAGCTTTCTTTTGAAATTTCTTTTGCAGTTACTACTGAGCCATCATATACTGCACAAAGCACTGAAATTCCTTCTGCTACTCAAAGAAAATCCTCTAAAGTTCCTCAGCCTAAGCCTCCTACTTGAAAAAAGGAAAATCTTACTAAGAATCCATATGCCATTACTGACTATGACACCTTTGACAAATCCTCCGCCTCACACAATCAGTTTGTCCTGCAAATCTCCACTCTTTCAGAACCCAATTCTTATACTTAAGAATGACAAGCTTGATGCCAAGTAATGTAAAGTGAGATAGAAGCCTTACAAACCAACAACACATGGTTCCTAGTTCATCCTCCTCCTAACAAGTCTATTGTTGGTTGTAAGTGTGTTTATCAAATTAAGATGAAAGTATTGAGAGATACAAGTCAAGACTTGTTGCCAAAAATTTCACTCAAAACGAAGGGATAGATTACACAGAAACATTTTTTTTTTTTTAAAGAAAAAGATCAATAGTGATTCCTCACTTCCCGTCTTGGACATTCGAACTCGAAAGCTATATCTCTTCTCAAGTGAAGCACTCACCAATTGAACTACCCCTCATCCCTACACACACATTTACACATGTAGTTAAAATGACCACATAGTGAGGTTAGTTCTTGCATTGACTGCTCCCGAAAACTAGCCTCTTTTTTCAGTTTGACGTTCAGAATTTTTTTCTCCTTGGACTCCTTAATGAAGGTTTATATGCAACTTCCCTTTTCGACGGCTCTGCTGCGGATGTGGACCTCCTTCATGGACCAGTAGGTAGAAACCCATCTTGTTTATCGATGTCGTAAGCCCTACTTAACTTTCTGTAATCGATGGTTTAAGGGTTCGATTTCCAGTTTAAATTCATATTAGAGTTTTCAGCTTCTTGATCATTTTGCGCACCAGCTCGGCTCAAATGCGTTTTCTGACATCTTTGTTAAGTGCTGAGAGACATAGTCTGGATCATTTCAATCAGATTTTATCTCATTGCATTGTGGTTGGTTTGCTGAGCAAGCCATTTGTTGCAAACAAGTTGCTCCAGTTGTCTATCTGTCATTCCGAACAGCTTTCCTTGTCGCGCCGGCTTTTGCTGCAAATCCCAACCCCCACCATTTTTGGGTGGAATTTGTTGTTCAGAGCACATTCACGTAGCCAACTGCCTGTTTATTCGGTTACTCTTTACAATGCCATGCGGCGGAGCTACGACCTACTGCCTGATAATTATACATTCCCTTTTCTTCTCAAGGCTTGCAGCCGGCTTGGTTTGGGTTGTAAAGGGCAGGAGTTTCATTGTTTGAGCATTCAGTTAGGGCTTGAAGTGGATGTGTTCGTGCAGAATGCGCTTATTTTCATGTATTCTTCTTGCTGTATGATTGAGGCTGCCAATAGAGTTTTTGAGATGGTTCCTTCACTTTTACGAGATGTGGTCTCTTGGAATAGTGTAATCTCTGGGCTAATGCAGTGTAGTCGTTGTGGAGATGCGATGAGAGTCTTCGGACAAATGCTGGCTGTTGGTTTGATGAGACCGAACGGGGTCACATTGGCATGTGTATTAACTGCTTGTGGGAGGTTGGGACTTCTTGATACAGGCAAAATAATTCATGGGTGTATTGCTGTTGGTGAATACAGTGCGGATGTGTATTTGGGTTCTTCATTGATTGATATGTATGGAAAGTGTGGGGAGTTGGATGATGCACGTAAGGTATTTGATCGAATGCCTGAGAGAAACGTGGTGACCTGGACATCAATTATTGCTGGATATGCTCAGTCACACCTGCATAAGAATGCAATCCAGTTGTTCCGGGAGATGCAAAATGCAGGATTTAAGGCTGATCCAGCCACGATATCGTCAGTGGCTACTGCGTGTGGGAATTTAGGTGCCCTGGATCAGGGAAGATGGGTTCATTCTTTCTGTGAAAGAAAAGACATTGAGATGAACCCTGTTGTGAAGAATGCTTTTATTGACATGTACTCAAAATGTGGAGAGATTGAAAAGGCTTTAAATATTTTTGAGGAAATGGAGTTTATAGATGTTTTTTCATGGACTGCCATGATCTCAGGGTTGGCTATGAATGGGAATTCCGAGGCTGCACTGACATTATTTTCCCAAATGCAACTACGGAAAGATGTTAGCCCCAATGAGGTAACATTTCTTGGGGTCCTTACTGCTTGTAGCCATGGTGGCTTTGTTGATGATGGATATGCTTACTTGACAGAAATGACTCAACGTTATAATCTCCGCCCTCGTATTGAGCATTATGGATGTGTTGTCGATTTGCTTGGTCGTGCAAATCTGTTGCATGATGCTTTTAAGTTCATTACTAAGCTTCCCATTCAACCGGATGCTGTTATGTGGCGGTCCTTGCTGTTTGCTTGCAGGAGTCATGGTAACATAGAACTCGCGGAGTATGCAGCAGCTCAAATTGAGAAATTGGATCCAAGAAGATGTGGGTCTCCTGTTTTGTTGTCAAATGTTTATGCCTGTGCATTTCGTTGGGGTGATGTGAAAAGGGTGAGGGAAAACATGGCTCAACTTGGAATAGTCAAGCAGCCTGGTTGTTCTTCTATTGAGATAAATGGGGTTCTGCATGAATTTTTGGTGAAGGACCATTCACATGGTGAAACAAATGCTATATACCAGGAAGTTACTAGAATCGATCAGATTCTAATATTTGAAAGACGTTCCAAAGACGCCATTGCTTATTTACAAGCTGCTCCGCATGATGAACTTCTTTGTTCATGATTTCATTCACAAAAACTGGTAAGCATTTATTTTCTCGCATCTATTCATGGCTATTTGTTAATTTTTAAAGCTAATGCTTCAGGCAGCTGAAATGACCCTCATGTAGCTACTGTTTTTGTGTTCCTTTTTTTGCATGCGTCTGCAACTTTCATATATTTTGAACATATAAAAATGTTATTCATTCTTAATGTTTTTTACAAAAACCAAACTTGAATCTAACATTTCTCACAGTAGAGATAAACTTGAGAACTTATCATTAAATGTATCTTTGTCTTCAAAACTATCCTTATAGATTTATCAGACTAGAAAGACAATAAAAAAGAACAATGAAAGTAAGCCAATGGTGGACACATTAAAAACTATTTCATTGGCTTGTAATGTCACAAAAAGGCTTCTTTAAGTGATTGATACTAAAGACCTAGAATATTTGTTTACATGGTAAAATGCCTGAGATACACTTGCCACGCTCCTAGCTTCCTAAAAATATAAAGACGGTTTGAGGAATTTAATAGTTCTAAGGTTTGTATTATATTCGGCTCTCCTGCACCCCTTGAAAGCTCCATTAATGCTAACATATATCGAATTATCTGTACTACAAGATAGACACCCCTTTCTGAAATATTCTGTGTCCGGGAGCAAGTATTGCCAATGGGTCATAGAATAATTTTTTTTGCACGAAGTTATCCCACTGTGAGCCGAAGTGGGCTTTCCATTCTTCCTGTGTGTCATAGTGCGGTAAATATTGCTTTACCCCCAGATTTGTAGATTCACAGAATTCTAAAATTCTTCTGTTACGACTCAATATATTTCGTAAACTATCAGAATTTTTCGGAGAGTTAACTGCGGACGAAAGGAAAGCTACTAAGTAGAAAATATCTTCACTGGGAAGGACAATGGATGTTCGATCATCCCACCTGAAAGTAAAATGTCAAACATAATAAATCATTTTGTAAATGTTATGATATCATGCAAAGAGTGTTAGTCTTGCTTCTGACAGATGTTTACCTTGATTTATTGATTGGATACATTAGAACAGGGCCATCAGTCGTGTCCACCATGATGTTACCGAAAACTTCTTTAGCAAAGGTGTTAATTTTGCTTTTTGGTATGAAAAGGTTGAGCCATGGATGTGGAACATCCCACAAGCCTTTTGATCGCAGTTTGATTTCTGATGAATGAACTCTGTCCAGAAAGTCGACGTATGGAACTTCGGCAACAAAAAGTGTCGAAGAGATATAACTTAATTGGGACAATATGAACTCAACTTCCTGCATGAAAAAGGGCAGAAGAAATTATTGCTTCAGTTAATATAATAGCTATTATTAATGTAATATAATGATTCTCTACTGAGTCGTCAAATCAGTAGTTTATGACTTTACGGAAAGGTCCACACTGACCTGGTTTGCATCATTGATTTCATTGTGCTTGTAGTATTTTGCCACCTCTATGCAGAACAGAGTTTTCTGATCTGATTCGAACTTGCTGTCGTGAATTGAGTCATGTGATCTGAATATTGATCTCCAATCACTTAGAAGCCCTGTCCTATTTTTTATGACAAAACCCTCAATATAGTCAAATGTCTTTTCTGCAGATATTAGGTACTCCTGTTCTTGGGTAAATGTCTGAAAATCCAAATACAGAAATCTGATCCATTTGACCTGCTTGTGAGAAATCAATCACATGACGGTAAATTACTATAATTTCTGTAGTCATTTATCAGTATCGCTATAGAACTGTTTTTCATACCTTAACTGGAGCAGGTTCAAGAGAAATTCGGGCTCTTGATATGATTCCAAACTGACCAAGTCCTCCAAGAACACTATAAAATAGGTTGCTATTCTGCTTCTCTGAACATGTTACAACTTCCCCTTTCCCTGCATACATCATGCGTCAACATTTTGTTAGCTGGTGATGCTAATGCCTGCACTAGATTAGCTATCTTTCCTTGTATTGCTAAATGTAATATTTTGATGTCGTGGCAATAGTGGGAAAATTTACAGACAAGCGCTCTTAGATGGCCACAAGTCTTGGAGTTCAGACAAAGTAGGCTATGCTGTTCTGTTTGTCCAGTTCTTTATAGTATTCATTTGGCATATTCTTCTTTCAAAACTCATTTTCGTAAAATTCTTACTCTAGCTTTTACGAACCTGTTACAACCTCAAGCTGCTGGACATTACTAATCTGAGGGCCATGCCGAAATGTCTGTCCACTAATCCCAGCATTTGATAAGGTACCACCTACTGTCAAGTGTAGGTAATCCGTCCATGATTTGGGTGCTAACCCGTATTTGAGGCATTCATGCAGGATGTTTATCCACAATTCACCTCCAGATACATCAACATATGACAATCTCCCGTCATGTATTTGCATCTCTCTGCCCTCCAGGGATTTCATGTTGATCACAATTCCCCTGTGTGCTTGTGCCTGGCCGTGAAGGGAATGACCATGGCCTCTAGCTGCAACAGTGAGCTCCGAGTTCGGACCCATTTTCCAAATATGCTGTATCATGGTGGCAATATCAGAAACAGACTTCGGATGCATAACGGCCAGAGGGAGGAACTGGTAGCGGTTCCCAAAGTCTTTTCCTGCATAGTGAATATCATCAAACCTTAACTGCCCCTCAAGGGGGAGTTTCCTTATTGAAGAATCTGTCCCAAAGCAACACAGGTTAATTTTTATAGTCAAGCAACACAGTAGTAAGATTAGTGACGCTCTTGCAAACAGAAAGTTGATTTTTCTCACGAAACAAATGGATGTGCACTTCATACTCTTCTTCTATCTGTTGCTGTCAGATTTTGAAGGGCAGATGTGTAGGAGAGGTGTGGAAGGGCCAATTAAATGAAGAGTTGCGATAGATTTATAGAAGAAGCTGAGTGGGAGAGTCAACTGATTTCTTATCTGGTTGGAATCGATGATTGGCTGGGTGGGTGGGGGAGTCTTAGGATTTTCTTCAGTTGGTTTCCTGTTATGGACACTTTTAGATACTGGCAGTGAGGGAAGTGGCCTGAAAAAAAGATTTAACTCGCAAATAGACAGACGTCTTGCAATTCACATTAACTATCTACAGGAAAGGGTAAGTCTGGCTTTGCCGAAACAACAGCTCCCGCCACCTTCTTCACATGGATTATTTGTGC
>NQLW01000039.1:2203526-2222494 GCA_002312845.1 Kalanchoe fedtschenkoi | reverse complement strand
GAAAGCTACTAAAACAATAATAAAAGCAAGAACACCAAATTTAACGAGGTTCAGCCAGTGGGGCCTACGTCCTCGGACACCAACACAAAATTTATATTTCACTCAAGAAATATTACAGAGGGGGGAAGAGTATCCTTTAGCTTACTAGAAGATAGTAGCTTAGGATTGGTGTGATTAGAAGGAGGAGGGGAGCCCCTTATATATATGGGCTTGGAAGGGGCATAGTACCCCCTCCTACCCGATGTGGGATTGAGCACACAACAATAATAGTGGGGGAGTATACAAAGCAATAGGATTAAATGGGGTAGCCGTTGGGCCACAGAATTGCTTATTTCCTTTTCTTTATGAATAGTTCTTTACCAAAAAATGATGTGGTGGTTTAAATTAGTGGACTTCAATATATAATAAAAAACACATGTCTGGCTGCTCTTCTAAATTCATGGTATGATGCCCACAAGTATATTATGCGGAAAATGACCTTACAGTGTGAATTCTAAAAGGTCCAATCCACTAAGAAGATGAATTATGAGTATCTGGGATCTCACTGTACATGAGTGCCTGTGATTACTCTGCAAGGAAAAAATTGAGAAGGAATATTTTAATTGAAAGCTTGCATACCGCGCGTTTTGGAAAATATATTTTAACAAATAGGATTGTTTAAAAAGTGTGATATTGGGATTTGGTTTATTTTTTGATCAGACATATCTTTCATCTTTCAAGTGTTAGTTTATTTTTTGATCAGACATATCTTTCATCTTTCAAGTGGCATTCATCTTGTCGTTGATTTTGTTTGTTTTACACTCATTAACTAGCCTAGTGCACTGCAAGATTTTTGACCCTCTAAATTTTAGGTGGTATAAGAAGTAAGGTTGAAGCTAGCAACCTACAAGATATTCTGTATTTATGAAAATCTCTTCTATATTAGATACCTTAGGCATGTCGTTAAGATGATAATTAGCATACTATTACATGTGTGAACACAAAGTTTTCTCATTTGGAGCATAATTTGGTCTTGTAATCAGACAAAATCCGAATGCTCTGCTTGTGCATTATGTTTGGCCGACATGAACCAAACTTTAATAATACTAAGGTACATCAAGTTGCTTTTAGTCGTAGAAAAGTTTCAGAAACACCCTATATGATCCTGTGTTTGAGTAATCCGGGTGTAGTAGACTAAAATTCATTGCAGATAATGTTTATCGGTTATGCTGCAGGTACTTTGAGATAACTGGGTGTAGTAGACTAAAATTCATTGCAGATAATGTTTATCGGTTATGCTGCAGGTACTTTGAGATAACTAAAACAAACACTGTTGGTGAACTGTAACAAGACGAGCTCAATAGATGTTCTAAACTCACATTCTAGTAAGAGTGGTAGATAATTTAGACGAACTTGCACAATAGTGTGTCAAAAAAATAGGGTGAGTTTCAGGTTTTTGGAAGTACGGATGGCAATGGGGTGGGTTGGGGGCGGTTAGTGAAATTACCATATCCTATCCGTCTCGAGACATATTAAAACCATACCCGCACCATAACCGCTCGGATATGGGAAAATCAAAACCATCCCCATTATCCCCATCGGATTTCGGATTAACCACGGTTCACCATTTAACCAACAGTCGATCTCACATATGAAAAATCAAACGCATTACTATTGGCTACGGATGAGGAGAATAGCCTGTTCGCTTAGTTTTTCTTTATAACAAGCTCTGAAAATACATAAACTAAGTTTTATATCTCCAAAAAGGCAATGATACTAATTAATATCCTAATACAACATGTTCTTATTAATAATTTGCTCGTCCTGATCAGCGAACGAGCTACTAGTGCATAACAAGCTTCTTATCACAACTTGCTGAAGAAATCCTTATGAAGAGCCGTCACATCTTAGTTAAAACCAGAAATAGTGCGATATTTTTAATAAGTGATACATACTGCATCTTAATATATATACCTGATTCATTGTTGCATCGTATTTAAAACCAAAAACAAAACGAGTAGTTCTTAAACCCAACATGGTCGACAATTGAAAAAGGATATTCATAAGCTATGATCATTGAAACTAATTTCTCCATAAATCTTTGCTGATCAAAAACTTAAGATTTTACTTTATCCTTATTATTCACATAAAAAAAGGACTGTCTTACAACTTGATTTTTCTTTTTTAAGGACTTGATTTTTCTTTCTTAAGGAATATTTCACATGAGCATGTAGATGTGACGTCTCATTCATCAAATCTACTCTAAGAAGACATTTACAGTGTACACATCTTTCTTTCTTTAAATCAAGAACTGTAACCGTCTCAAAATAGTTCCAAACAATGGTCTTTACAACACCATCTGAAGAAACAGAGAGTGAATCCATCATTAGTGAAGTTGTGTCATCCTCATCACTTATCATGACCTTCATAAAAATAAACAGAATGTAAAATAAATTATATAATATAGAAGTCTTTGTAAAGGCACAAATTGTAGACAAAATATAAGAGAAATCTTATCTTTGGTATAGATGAAAGATGAGAGACTGCACTTTGGCTAAGGTTTTTGCTTTTTGCAAATCGTGTCGTCAATGGTTTGGATAAGAGAAATAAAGAATGATGACATAGAAGTGACACTTGACGATTCGCCGCTTCAGCCAAGCCTTCACTCGACGATAAAAAAAATAGTTCATCGCTTCAGCAGGTGACAATGAAATAAAACTCGTTGCGTAGCTTCAGACATGAATGTTTTGATGTTGTCTATTGTTTAACTTAGATAATTCGCTTCATCCAATGATAGAATCAAAGAAAACACGCCACATAGCTTCAGACCAGGATTTTTTTATGACTATCTTGGATTTTTTTATCTTATACAAGAAAGTTAGCAAATGTAGATGATGGAAAGTAATGGTCCTAGCAAAATATAATGAGCACAATCTGATAAAGCTAACTCAGTGAATCATTATACTACATTGTGATTACAAATTGAACATTTTATTTAAATTTTTTTAATAATTATTTAGAAAAATATGTATTATAGAATTAAATGTATTACTTAATTTAAATAGTTATATAATTATTATGGGGCGGTTGGATCGATTTATTAGTGGTTAAGTAAAGTCGGGTCGGGGCGGATATGACAAATACCATACCCTTAACCTACCCGTCCAATTTTTTTCGGTTCGGTTGCGATTTTAACCGCGGGCGCGGTCAACTCGGTTATTATCCATGTTGACCGGGGCGGGACGGTCCGATTACGATTCGGTTGAATTGTCATCCCTATTTGGAAGCAATAATCCTCCGCTGTTATGAGATTGATTTGATTCGATGTTGTTATTGTTTAAAATGTTGTGTGTTTTTTTTCCACTGTTGGAATTAAGCATGTTCTGATGTTTTTGCCTCTTGGATGCAGAAAATATTGCCAATGTTGAATCCTGCATCGTTCCCTTCTCTCTGAGACAGCATTACGAGCCCCATCAAATGGGCGGAGCTGGCTGTTATCGCAGCCGCCGGAATGTTAGTTGAACACTTTTTTATTGTTTGCCATGGTCCCCTGTCGCCAGAATCTATGCAAATTTAGTCGCTCACTATCTATGTTTGGGAGCTCCACCAAAGAACACAGTCTAGCCTCAACCAGTGAAAGGTACGCATTTTTAATGTTCTACTCGGTTCTTGATTTCTTTTTAATCATGCCCATCGTGTGGACGCATTTAGGTTTTGTTCCTGAGTTTGGAGGGGAGGGAAAGGAAAAGAAAGGAGAGGAAAGGGAAGGAAAAGAGAGGAGAGGGATGAGAGAAATGGTGTTCCCGAGTTTAGGAAGAATTTGGAAGGATAAGAGAAGAAAATAAAAAAATTAACTAAAATACTCTTACATAATATTTTTTATGTTAATGAACAATCTTTTAATGAAGGGTAAAATTGTAATTTTGTCATTTTACATCCCTTCCCCTCCAAATCCGTCCGATTTGGGAGGATAAGAAATGGGGGTTTTAATCCCTCCAAGCCACCCCCTCCAAATCTCTCATATTAAAACTCAGGAACAGCCTATTTTTAATTTTTCACATCCATTCTCTTCCTAAATTTAACTCAAGAACACTACCTTAGGACGCATGTGGCCGACTGTCTGCACAAGCACAACTGTTTCCAACACCGAAAGACTTTCATTTTTGATATATTTTAGATTTGCATTTTCAGGTTTTGCACTAGCCGCTTTTTCAAAGCCCACAGTTTCTGATAAGACTAGAAGGTAAATGTTCGCTCAATCTCTACTTATGCAAGTGGTCACTCGCGCATAAGGCATAACTACATACTCTCTCTTTTCTCTTATACATGTTACTTAATTGAATATTTTTTGTACATTTTTATTTATCACTTAACATTTTTCAGTGCGTATTTAATATTAACAACTACCTTAAAGCGTTAAACATTACTTCTTAATCATAATCAATAAAAAATTCATTCTTTACCAGTAATTATCTACCAATTTTACTTTTTGCACGATTTTTTTTTTAGAAAAACATCAACCACTCATTTATTAAATTTGTTCAACCGCTAGCATTAACTTCACCTTAATCTACTTAAATTAACCTTAAACGACATGTATTAAATGATTGAAAGAGTATACTCCAAGTAGTGATCTTTCACTAGGAAAGGTGGAGTGAGTCCCTGTGTTTTTCCTCAGATGCTTGAATGCATTAACTTATTGGTTTTACATATCACGCACGTTTAGGTCTATTGCTTGCTTGCTGGTATTAGAGATTTGAATTGTGATGCAGTCTTATGCAGTGGTGGCAGACACATTTTGGATTTCTTAGATAAATTTTGTGAAATCTAGAAGATTTTCTTCTGCAACTTTTTTGACCGTAGAATGTTTTTGTTTTCAAAGGAGCGTGAAGTGTCTCATATTGTTTGACTGGAGAATAAAATATTCGCTAGAAGTCTCAATCTTCCTTTGGTCAAGAAGTTGGCATGCTTTCATTATAGTAAAAGTCTAGTGGTATTCACTCCTTGGTTGACTCGAAGGAAGAAAAGTGTGATTATAAGATTTTCCAAGGTTAATTGGAAAATTTCTATTTCACTATTTAGTATTAATATCTCCTTGTGAAACCCCTTGGCTAGCCGAGTTGATGTTGAGTTCAATAAAAAAAAAAATTTCTTTGTGAACTTTAGACCGTGTTTGGTTTAGGGAAAATTTGGCTGAGAGGAAAATTTGATAGAAAATTAATAAAAAATTATGTTTGGTTTAAATGGAAAATATGAGGAAAAGAAAATTGGATGGAAAATATGATTCCTATCTCTAACAAATCAATCCAATCAAATTTAATGTAACTCAAACAAATAATCACTTTTTGAACAAATTTAATGTATTTCATCAAATTCAATGCATGAAATGATGAAAGATTGATATTTTTCTACATATTTTTCATAAAACTTTATATGATTATGAAAAATAAAATGGATTCATTATAATTTTCTTTAATATTTTTTTTATGAAACCAAATAAGGAAAAATTAGATGGAATCTTCAAAGGATTCCATTTCCTTTTAATTTTCCCTCAAACTTTCATTTCCACCCAATTCTCCCTACACCCTTAGACTGTGTTTGGTTTAAGGAAAATTTCGTGGAAAGGAAAATTTGAGGGAAAATAGAAAGGAAATGAAATTCTTGGAGGATTATAACTAATTTTTCTTTGTTTGGTTTCATTAGGAAAATGTCAAGGAAAATTGTTTGGAATCCATTTCATTTTTCATGATCATGGAAAGTTTTATGGAAAAATATGTCAAAAATATAAACATTTCATCTTCATACATTGAATTTGTTTAAAAAATGATTATTTGTTTGAGATACATTGAATTTGATTGGATTGATTTGTAAGAGATAAGAATTATATTTTCCATCAAATTTTCCACCTAATTTTTTTTCCCTCCTATTTTCCATCTAAATCAAACAATGGATTTTACTAATTTTCCATCAAATTTTCCTTCCTTCGAATTTTCCCTAAACCAAACACAGCCTTAATGATTTGAAATTGGAGCGCCATGAGGTAAAACATCATCTTTCGGTTAGCAAATAAATCAACCCTGTTTTGTGTTTAAAATAATAAAAAATTATAAAAAAATGAACGATCTTTAAAAATTGCAAGTGTAACTATTAATATTTGCAATTTTTAGATTTTATGTTTTTGAATCATTTTGTAACTAAATAAATTTCAATCTCAATCAGAAATATTTTAGGGTAATTAGTGTTGGGTATAGCTCATATACTGATAAATGGCTTATGTCAAAGTGGAGCAGGAAGTGACATAGAGCTGAATCTCAGTGGATGGTGACAACAAGATTAGTAGTTGTGGGCAAGGATTAAGTGAGTTTGGGGTTGCGGGGCCAAAGGCCCACGGTATGGTATAGGAATAGGGTTTCTATTATAAATACCATGTAACTGTTCCCTAATAAGGTACGACGACGACAACGACGCCACTCTCAATAATACACAACTGCTCTTTTGTTCTCGAGGACGTAGGCACACTGCCGAACCTCGTTAAATCTTGTGTGCTCTTTACTGTTTTCTCTCTTGTTAGTTAGCCGGAATTCTCAATAAGTGGTATCAGAGCAAAGTTGAGATGACTATGTCAAATGCTAAATTCGAGGTGGTCAAGTTCAATGGTCACGGTAATTTCAGATTGTGGCAGACAAGGGTGAAGGATCAGTAAGCGCAGTAAGGGATTCTGAAAGCTTTGAAACCTGTGAAGCCTGAATCAATGAAGGACGAGGATTGAGACGATATGCAGCAGCGAGCTGCAGGAACGATACGACTGTGTTTGACGGACGAGGTTATGTACCACGTGTTGAGTTTGTCGTCTCCAAGAGAAATCTGGAAGAAGTTGGAGTCCAGTTTATGTCGAAAACCCTTACAAATAAATTGTATCTAAAGCAGAGGTTGTACGGGCTGAAGATGCAGGAAGGGAGTGATTTGGCTCAGCACGTGAATGTCTTTAATCAAATCATCACGGATCTTGCGCAGCTTGAGGTGAAGATTGAGGATGAAGACAGAGCAATGATCTTATTGTGTTCGTTGTCTCATTCTAACGAACACATGGTGACCACTTTGACGTATGGAAAAGAAACAATCAAAGTTGAAGAGATTACTGCAGCCTTGTTGGCCCAACACCAGCGAAAGCAGAATGCAAAGAAGAATTCTTCACAAGCTGACAGTTTGTATGTCAAAAGCAGTCAGGACCGTGGGAAAAACTCTGAGAAGGATGGTTCTGGAAAACGGAACTCAAGATCAAAATCAAAGGGCAAGAAGACGATTCTTTGCTACAAGTGCAAGGAGTCGGGACAAATGAAGAGTACTGTTCAATGTGGAATAAGCAGACTGATAGGAAAAACGGGGAATCATCAAAGTCCATGAATGTGGCGCAGAATGATTCTGATTGCACCGATGACGATATGCTTTCGGTTTCAACTACTCAGTTCGTGGATGCTTGGATTCCTGATTCAGGATGTTCTTATCATATCACCCTCAACAAGGAGTGGTTCTCCTCATACAGGTCAGTTAATTCTGGTTCTATCTATCTAGGTGATGATAGATGTTGCAATATTGCTGGTATTGGTGAAGTCAGAATTAAGATGCATGACGGGATAGTGAGAACACTGTGTGATGTTAGGCATGTACCTGAATTGAAAAAAAATCTTATATCCTTGGGCACTTTGCATAAGAATGGTTTTATTTCTAAGACAGATGAGAATAAGAAAATCATTAGGGTTGTTAAAGGCACTTTGCATCTTTCTGGGATATAAGAAATGTGTCAAGGGATTCAAGTTTTGGAATCCGCTAGCAAAGAAGGTGGTGATCAGTATAGATGTAGTCTTTGATGAGAAGTCCATGCTGCAACAGAATGAAGAGGAGGTGCGGTTGGATTTGGAGCAGACCTCAACATCAACAGAGAAAGTTGATAGTTCTACTTCAGCACTTGATACCTCAAGTACAAAAATACAGAGCTACAATCTGGTGTGAAGCCTCTAGACAGATTCAGTTTTGAAGACATGGTCTCTTATGCACTTCACATCAGTAGTGAAGATCCAGATGTCTTTTAGGGAGCTATCACTAGCCAGAAGAAAGATAAAGGGATGACTGCAATGGTAAAAGAGATGGAGTCTTTAAAGAAAAATGATGCATGAGAGCTAGCTCGGCTTCCTGAGGGAAAGGAGCAGGATACTACAAACAAGTCTAAGGATTGTTTGGACTTGTTGAATGTTTGTAGCAACTAGAAGAGCAGGAACCCGAGACCACTCTCAATAATACACAGCCGCTCTTTTGCTCCCGAGGACGTAGGCATACTGTCGAACCTCGTTAAATCTTGTGTGCTCTTTACTGTTTTCTCTCTTGTTAGTTAGTCGGAATTCTCAACAATTAGTAATTGAGCCCTCACCATTACCCTTTGTTAATAAACTTTAGGGAAGTGATTCTTGGGTGGACTGTGTCCACCACGTGGCGATGGGCTCTATCAATTGGAGTCGCCACGTGGCGTGTTGAAAAGTCGAAATTACACGTGACAATTTATCATTGGTTTTGAATTTTTTTTTTCTTTTCAACGCGTCATGTGAAAGTGTCAAAAAAGCCAAAGCCCCACTCCCATGCTGCCGCGACCACGGAGTCAATTTCATCAATAATGCTGAAGAATAGAGTAACGTCAGCTGAGGACGATGGTGAGAGAGATGACTTTGAATTTGACAGTAGCGGGCACTTGGAGAGGACTTCGTTGTGCGCTGATGAGTTGTTTGATGTAGGCAAGATCAAGCTTGTCAAGCCGCTAAAGCCATCGCCGGGGTTGCAGCTCGGAAACGAGCCGAAAACAGAGATTTCCAACTCGCTCCATTTCCGGATTGTGGTCCCGTTGCTCATGGCAGCACCTTCTTCGGCTCGCCGAGGAGGCAGCCGCAGCAGGCTGCGATCGACCCCGTGTACTTAGGTGCTGGAACAAGTGAGGAAGTCGCGAACAAACGACTTCAATCATAGCAAAGATCAGAGATTTGCCAGGAAACAAATATATTTGTATATATATATAGTGGAATTAAGAATGTAACTAGGAACATATTCGTTGTCAAAGATTGCTGATTTTGTATTCGTTTTGTACTTTTCTTTTACTATATGAAGAAGAAAAAACACACTGAAAATTGCATCTTCAACAACAACAAATCTCATCTTCAGTTCTTATCTTTTTTGCGTGATGAGACATGGAGCAAGATATATTCACAAGCAAGTCTCTACATGCTTTCTAATTGTCTCAACTTCTCATTTTTGATTATCCTTAAATAAAAATGTATAGTACTCAGTGAGAAAGCTCATAGACGACTGTTTTCTAATTGCCTCTGATAAATTTTTTCGGAGAAAATATTAAAAAGGGTTCTGCACTATCACCGCTTTCTTAATTACGGTCTGAAATATCCGAATGTCAAAAAATGCGCGATGAAAAAAATCCGGAGTAATTTAGGATGTTGTTTAAGATTAATTGGTGTGATTTATTAAATATGATTAATTTTATTAAATTTATTAACGTTTAGTATTGATTGAGTTTGAAAAAAATTGTTATATTTTTGTGAACGAAATGATATTTTTTAATTCAAAAACTAAATGATATATCTTGCTAATTCGACATGACATGAATCACCGAACCTCCAATTAGGAATAGTAATACTTTGAAAAAGGCTTGATTCATTTAAGAGAAAGATGCTAACCGGAATCCGGAATAATTGCCGCAAGCAAAGATCAAATAGCATAATTGAACCAACAAGGTGTTGTCCTAGTGATATTGAGTGTTGTCTAACAACTTCAATGTCATAGGTTCAAGCCCTCTTGCCATCAAGAGGAAGTGGGGAATATTTTAGTGATTACCGTAAGAATGATGTAGTAACTCTCGGAGAAATAATAACAATCAAAGCCATAATTTTTATTCTTATAATAATATTAATTTAAGAATTTATTTGTAAATTTTATTTTAAAAAATCAATTCAGTTTTAATTACAATTTTTTCAACATTTTGAATGGTGTATATATTGAGAAAGTGTTGAGTTTAATATTCATTTCAAATATTTTTCTATTTTTTGATTATTCATAAATTAAAGGGTAAATTATAAAAACATACTCAGCACTATCATTCATTTTCAAATTAAAGTCTAAAACTTTTTTATTCTTCAATTTCAATACCGAACTTTTTAATTCTTCAATTTCAGTACTATACACTTAATAAAATGAGAAAATTTATATAAAAAATAAATTTTGTGACCGATATGTTTATGCAAATTTTAATATTCTAGCTAAAGAGTCGGACTTACAAACTAATTTTCATATTTCATACGAGTAAAGGTACCGTCGACCCGATGGTTCGATTCGAGAAAAATTAAAAATCGAACCAAATTATTAGTCATCCATTTTAAAAATATGAAACTGTAACCAAACCACTAACATTTCAAGCCGGACCGAAACGACCCGTTTCAAATCGAATGATTTTTTAAAATTTGAAACCGAACTGAACCACTAACATTTTGAACCAAACCGAAATGATCGATTTGAAACCGAACCGAACCGTCCAGGAGCGTCGTATGAACGGATGGAGACTCTATTCGAACCAACTTGCTATGAATTAGGCAAACATGCATACCACCAGGCTATCCAATTATTTTGTTAAAAATTCAATAATTAATATATTAATTCTTTATATCAAAATAATTATATATAATTGAACCGACGATCAAACCATTTTGGACCGCCGGTTCGATCAAAAAACCGATAACCGGGGCTTTGACCGGTTCGGTCTCCGATCCGGTTCTGATAACTATGCTATTAAGTGTATAGTACTGAAATTGTAATATTAAAAAATTCAGTACTGAAATTGAAAAATTAATCTGAAAATTGATGATATATTTTTGTAGTTTACTCTAAATTAAATTCACAAAAGTACGCAACAGTAAAATGATATCAACGGCGGTCGTACGTTTTATTGTACAAAGTCCAAACTACCCCCGTAGCAGCAATCACCCAACCAACCGCCATTTCATTCATGTTTTCTGTAAATAGTTTCCAAAGGAGACGGCAAATCGTAATTCACCTGGCCCCATAAAAAAACCGTAACTCTTGAAATTCGCCTACAGAGATTTCGCCGTTCCGAGTCTGTGGGTCCCTTGAACGCGAACCAGTCGAGCTTCTCAGAGATCGATAGTCGACGTGTCGATTGACTAGCCAGCCGATCTCGAATGGGCAAGTGGAACCATCGATGGATTCCCAATCCGAGGAGCTACCGGCACGACAATCGAGGCCGGTTTCAGCGCGAATTGCCCCCGCCGTATCCCGCCGGTAAAGCAAAGTTTCGATTTGTTTTGCATTTTCGATACATTTTCTTTGAATTTGGGGTTCCTTGTGTCATTTTATGTTTCGATGGTTGTTTGGGTTCTGCTGGGGTCGTTAAGAGTTTTGAATTAACCTAATTCTGATTGTTTTTCGTGGCGCGCTGAGGTGATACCCAAAACATATTTTCTTTTGTTTTTTTTTTGTTTTTTGGGCACGTCGTTGGCCAAAAATGATGAGGCCTTTTACACGATCCTTAGTGATTATGCTGATTGTGGTGGATGGATTTTTGCTTACAATGTTACTGTGGAAGTTGTCTGATGAGAAAAGGAAGAAAATTGTGGTTCGAGCATTTAAGTCATTTCAGGTGGTTGTTCGCAGAAGGGAAAAGGTTAGATACTGGGATTGGTGGGTGAAGTCTCTGGCATTTTGACAGGAGCTAGTATTCTTGAGTCTTGACAAGATGTTGATTTTTTTGAGTACTGGAAGGGTTAGCTTTTCCGGTAGATATTTTTTGGCCGTTTCAGAGTAAAGTTAGACAGTTCATGAGATGATGCCAGTGGTCAAAATTTTGAAGGAGTTGGGTTTGTGAATGAGATGTGTTTGGTTGGTATTGACTGTTGATATGCTTCACTGTTGTTTTACCCTCTTTTAGTCGTTGAACTATAGGATTATGTGAACTTAGTGAAAAAGCATGTTTCCTTGATGTTTAAAAGAAGTTATTATCTTTAATTTGTTCTTAAGATCAATGCACACTCGTAGAAGCCTACTCATGGTAACTTACTTGCTCAATCGGGGAAGTGGAAAACATATTTCCCTGTGCAAATTGATGCATTAGTACGATCTGATGTTTAATGAGATTTGAGAAATTAATAATTTGAATCACATTGGTCACTGAATTGCAATATTACATAACGAGGTAAATAAACAATACCTTATCTTTGCAGCAATTAGTAGAGAAATAGACTAATAAAATTTAGGTTGATTTTTTGTCCAAGTAAATAATAAGCAGCATCACCAATATCATATAGTGATTACAACTAACCAACATATTATTTAGACATTGTTGGTCATGGTGAAGTTGGTAATGTTCTGCCTGTTGTGAAGGGTCTTTTGTCTATACAATGCACGAGAATTTTCACAACTATCGAAAACTTCAAGGAGAACTATATAGGTATGCAATAAGTTCTTCGAAAAATACTGTTCCTTTGCAATAATATTTTCAGGGAATAGGTTTAAATTTAGTTTGCTGCCTCTGCATACTTTTATGTCATTGGGATTTTTAGAGTAGAAGATCTCATGTGTCTGTGTGGCTAATGGTTGTGAAGAGTAGGTGAAATTTACTATTCACCCATTTCTGGTTTTATTCCATGGAGATGGCAAGTTGGAGATCTTTCTAACACGCCCATTGATCTTGTATATGAAATGTTAGATAGGATGTTTTTTGCCGTCTAGATGAAAAATAAGGTCATACATCACTCAACTCAATGTTGTGCTCTTAATAGCATTTACAATGATTTCATCCATAATTTTATTGTTGGCTGTCACGTGTCACCTCAATATTTGTAACTCAAGCTTGTCACCTCAATATTTGTAACTCAAGCTTGTCACCTTTATGTTGCTATTCTCATAAACTACTCGAGAGTTTGGAAGCAATTTTGGAAGAAGTGCTGAGAAACCCTTGTAGGGTCCTGCTAATTTTCAAAAGCCTGGGAGAGTCTTGATTTATTGCACTTATCAGTCAATTTCCGTATGTTAAAATTGTGGGATTAGCTCATAGCATTATTATTATTTTTCTTTTTGACATTATTGTCTTTGAAAGGCTTCACATGTGGAATAGAGTTTCAGTTGGCAATCTCTTCTCTGATTTTGTTTTTTTAACTTCTATTCAGAATCCAGTGAAAATAGCGTTCCTGAGTGGGAAAAAAAGTTCTGCTACTCAGTAGGTTCAGTTCCTTGGCGCAAAGTTTTGGATACGAAGATGTTTGCATCCTGCTATCCAGATGTGATGAACTGGGATGATTCTGAAGCTAAGGACACATTTCATACTGCCAAAAGGCGGTATTGGGTGCAGATGAATGGCCTCCCTACTGATGATATTCCTCTTCCAGATCCAAATGCTTATATTGATAAGATTGATTGGAATGCTTGCATTGATACTGAACTTTTTGTGGATCTTGAATGTGCATTTTTTGTAGCTGATGTAGATTCTAAAGGTGAGAATGATGATGGTGGAACTGGAGTAGTTGATATTTCTGCTCTGACTCAAAACCCAAAATGGCAAGAGTGGAACCAAGAAGCTACAAATGATGTGTGGAATAGTGGAGGGGGTTGGGACAAGTCTGACGGTCGAGGTTGGGGGAAACCTGATCATTGGGGCTGGGGACCAGGTGAGCCTGAAATTGCAAAAAGTGGTGATAATCCGTGGGATAAATCTCGGGTATGGGTGCAGCCCGAGCACACTTATCAGATGAAGAATCTGCATGACTTGGGGAATTGTCGTGATGGTAACTTTCAAGATTGCAGAGCAACAAAGGGTAATGGATGGGCAGTGTCTGCAAATTACTCCTGGGGCAGGAACCATCAACAGAACAGCTTCAAAGAAACAAAAGCTTGGGGTTATGGCTCCAGCCAGCGCAATGGAGCATCAACAGCAAGAGAAAGGGGAAGACATTGGGACAATTCCCAATGTGAGAACTCATGGGATATTATCCAGCCTAAGCGGATTGGCATTGATAAAGACCACGGAAACTGGAGTTCAGGAAATAGTAGAGGAGATCGTAAGAGGGAAAGTCCAAACAAGTATGCCCCAAGAAGCAAAAGTCCCAGGTTCCAACGCTCTGATAATCTAAGACATGAGCAGCATGAAGGTGTTAAACCTTGGAGGAATAGCCAATCCATGCAACGAGCTGGTTCCTCATTCAGACCTAATTAATCTGGTTTTACCCTGGTCTTCACCACATTTTTTGACTGCCCTACAGTTGGATTACAGGATGGTGGGGGCTTCAACACCTCCCCCTGGTCCTTGATTTTTTGTATACAAGACGGCAAACTTACTACTCAAAAAGCAGGACTTACCCAAGTTGGGGCTTGAACTCTCTCTCATTGCCGGAATGTGGTAGTGAAACTTGTCGGCTTATGTATCAGCCTTTTTGCTGTGATACCGTGGAAAGCAAAGCCTGCCTGTAGCGCTTTGCAATCTTCAATTCGAGTCCTTTTTTACATGCTTTGTTCATATAAGATCACCCAGTGTGCCTCAAAACCTCGCATCAATTCTTTCAGATATTTGCTACTTCTAGTAGTGTCGGCCGCACAACATATCAATCTTCCTCACTTCTGCCACTGCCAGAGAGTTTGAATTCAACTTCCAAAACCCTAAAGAAAGAAAGGCGTCGCCTTTTACACCTCCGATGCCGCCAAAGCCAGACCCCGCCAAATTCACCATCTTCCACGGCCACCGGCGACCCTCCCAGAACCGCCCAATCGTCCGCGGCGGCTTCTTCTCCAACCGCCAAACCCTAACAAACCCCAAATCCCAGAATCCTAAAAATCATCCCCATTTCAATTTCGCCAAATGGGATCCGGACGCCACACCACCTCAATCCCCGCCCACCACATCCCCATCCCACCGTTTCTTCACCGCCGCCAAAACCCTCTCCCCGATCGCCCGCTACATCTGCGACTCGTTCCGGAAGCACCAGCGCTGGGGACCCGACGTGATGTCGGATCTGAACAAGCTTCGTAGAGTGACTCCCAACTTGGTGGCCGAGGTGCTCAAGGTGCAGACCGACGCCAGATTGAGCTCCAAGTTTTTTCACTGGGCAGGTAAGCAGAAGGGTTTCAGGCATGATTTCGCGTCCTATAATGCTTTTGCTTACTGCCTCAATAGAAGCAACCAGTTTAGGGGAGCTGATCAGGTTCCTGAATTGATGCAGCTGCAGGCCAAGCCTCCTAGTGAGAAACAGTTTGAAATTCTGATTAGGATGCATGCTGATGCCAACAGAGGACTCAGGGTGTATTATGTGTATCAGAAGATGAGGAAGTTTGGGATCAAGCCTCGCATTTTTCTGTATAACAGGGTGATGGAGGCCCTTGTTAAGACGGGCCATTTAGATCTGGCGCTGTCTGTTTATGAGGATTTGAAGGAGGACGGGTTGGTGGAGGAGAGCATTACGTATTTGATTTTGGTAAAAGGGATGTGCAAGGAGGGGAGGATGGACGAGATGATGGAGCTGCTGAATCGGATGAGGGGTAGGCTGTGCAAGCCGGATGTTTTTGCGTACACGGCCATGGTTAAGATTTTGGTTTCAGTTGGTGATTTGGATGGGTGCTTGAGAGTTTGGGAAGAAATGAAGAGAGATCGGGTTGAGCCGGATGTGATGGCGTATGGAACTTTGATCTCCGGATTGTGCAAAGGAAGTCGTGCTGAGGAAGGCTACATGTTGTTTAAGGAAATGAAGAGTAATGGCTGCTTGATTGATAGAAGTATTTATCGGTCTTTGATTGAGGCATTTGTCGCTCACGGGAAAGTTGGAAAGGCTTGTGACTTATTGAAGGACTTGATGGACTCTGGTTATAGAGCGGATTTGTCCATTTATAATGCTCTTATTGAAGGCATGTGTAGCGTGGAACAAGTTGATAAGGCTTATAGGCTCTTCCAAGTTACAGTAGCTGAAGGTCTTGAACCACACTTTTCAACCGTGAGGCCCATGTTGGTGTCTTATGCGGAGCTGAACAGACTTGACGATTTCTTGAAAATGCTTGTGCATATGGAGAAGTTGAAGTTCCAAGTCACCGATGACCTTTCCAAGCTATTTTCTTATATGGTTGAGAGTGAGAAGATTGCGCTAGCTGCGGACTTGTTTGATGTGCTTAAGTTAAAAGGATATTGTAATGTTCCGATTTACAATATTCTTATGGGAGCTTTTCGCAAAATGGGAGATGTGAAAAAAGCTCTGTCGCTCTTCAATGAAGTAAAGGATTCTAACTTTGACCCAGATGCATCCACCTACAGTATCTCCATAGAGTGTTTCGTTGAGGAGGATGAAATTCATAAGGCATGTGAATCTTACAATAAAATAGTTAAGGCATCTCATGTTCCCTCGATTTCAGCTTATAGTTCCCTTGCCAGAGGGCTTTGTAGAGCTCAAGAAATTGATGCTGCCATAATGCTTGTGCGTGATTGCTTAGCTAGTGTCACAGATGGGCCGATGGACTTCAAGTACACTCTTACAATTCTTCATGTTTGCAAGTCGGGTAGCGCAGAGAAGGTGCTCGAGGTTATAGACGAGATGCTGGAGCAGGGCTGTGAGCCAAACGAGCTTATATATTCAGCCATTATATCTGGCATGTGCAAGCATGGAAACCTTGAGGAGGCCAGAAAAGTATTCTCGAGCATCAGGGCCTGCGATCTTTTGAGTGAAGCGAATGCAATCGCATATGATGAAATTCTTATTGAACACATGAAAAAGAAAACAGCAGACCTGGTACTATGCGGCCTCAAATTTTTCGGCCTGGAGAGGAAGTTAAAAAAGAAGGGGTCGACATTGTTATCCGCCCCATGACTGGAAAAGACTTGTTCCCTGCAAAATTCTATTCCCCTTTGGAAACGTGTCTTGGTGTTTTCTTTTAACTCTCTTGGTGAGTGCTCAAAGACACGAAGAGAAAACACTGATTGGAGATGCAAATAGAGAGTGATGTTTGTTGTTGTGCATCTCTTAACTGGCAACTATCAGGTGAGTTCTGCTGGTGGCGCAGTCAATAGATTTGAACTGTATATGTGCCTCATAGATGATTCCTTCCAGCTTCGAACAAGTTACGTCCGCTAGAATGTGAAGCACTGCGCTGCAGATTGCTCTAAGTTGGCATCAGTTTCATCTTAAACTCAACATTCAATGAAAGTGTCTTCAGATCATCAGTTTGGTTTTCAACTTGCACTGTCATCTCCTTCTTGCTTATTTGTAATAAGGGGAAAAATTCAATAGGGGCCACGAACTACCACAGCTTACTTAATTGCGGTCAGAACTACCATGATTATAAAAAAGAGTGCAATAAAAAAAAAATTGACTGATTTTCTAAATTAAAATGTACCATTACATTTCAAACCTAATATTATTATAAGACTTAAATTTGTGTGCAAAAATTACATTACTTGGATATCAAAAGACGTCGTTTTTTTTATATACGCAAAATAATATAATTTATTTTGATAACAAAATGACGTAATTTTCGCACACAAATCTAAGTCTTGTAATAATATTAGGTTAGGAATGTAATGATAAATTTTATTTTAAAAAATCAATTCTTTTTTTTTCTTTGCACTCTTTTTGAAAATCGTGATAGTTCTGACCGTAACAAAATGATGATAGTTCAGGACTACTTTTGAGTTTTATCCCTTATAATAATTGTCTACATAAACATAATGTGTAGTGAACTTTCTTACACACAACCAACGACCAAAATGGCGCAGTTACATGACCTACTAAATTTCCTGACATTAAGTTGTACAAGGGTACAGGGCAAATCTCTGAATCAAAATTTTTAAGAGGATGAAGTTATGCTTCACGTTTAGGCCTGTTTCTAGTGCGTGGAGCTTCTGATTTCTGCAAAGGTGTTGCAGGTTCCTTGTCTGCAGAAGCATCAAGCTCCTCTTCGTCATCCACTTCCTTCATTGCTTCCTTTATTGCAAGCTGTTTCAAGTATAGTGAAATGTTAAATACTATGAAAAACGTGACCAGAAGATTGCAGCAATGTTGCTGGGAGCAGTGGCGGAGCCAGAATTATATGTTATGTTTTATATATATAATTTTTTTTTAGCATACATAGAAAGATTTTAGATGGGATTCGGGGGTGGGTGGGAGGGGCCGCTGCCCCCCAAGTGGATCCGCCTATGGCTGGGAGACCCTATTTGTTATCATGAACTTGCTCAAACAATCTATCTCAAATGCTCGCAATTATACAGTACCAAACTAATTCATAACCGGTCATGACTCCAAGACTATTGCAAGCTTACCCAAATGATTTCTAACCCCAAGTGTGCCAATTATTGATAAAATGTGATAAACCTCAGACTTGTTGGCGGTCCTCCTAACCAATGCACAAATCAAATCACCATTCACAGCCACTACAAAGAACTACCAAACAATATCACATTCTTTATAAAGACAGGGTTGTCACAGAGTCTGACTAATCCATAAACTTCACACAACACCATTCTTTTGTTCCTGGAGACCATTTAAGTCACAAATTCACAAGAAATCAATACAGGCAACATAAAATGTGAGGGGCAAATGAATGAAATTCCTCGCTCTACGAATTCGGAGTTTTCCCAGAAAAAAAAAATAGCTAGGCGAAGTGGGGGATTTTATTCGCCCTTCATTTTGTTTCTCATTTCTGTTGTCATCATTTTGCGAAAACCAAGCACAGTCTACCAGACGCTATCAGGAACCCTAAAAACAGTGGAGATTCGAATCAATTGTACATAAATGATTACCTCCTCGAAAAAGTCCTGGTCGAGCTTCTGGTCAATTTTGATGGAGGTGAGGATGGTGGCCAGCAGCATGGACAGCGGAAACAGGAAGGCGAAGAGGTAGGTGCTGGCGCTCGGCGGCCCTGCGCGCGTCACCACGCAGACGCGTCGACGGCCGGATATG